>OMOT01059947.1:0-11617 GCA_900312575.1 Acanthochaenus luetkenii | reverse complement strand
CATCCAGTCCATATCTGTCACCATATGTTTCCTATATTACTGTCATTGCTTATGCTATTGTACATTCCACTGTTTGTCCCGGCACCTGCTCCTGCTCAGCCGTCCTGGTGAGGGATTCCTCTTTGACTTGGCCCACCCAAGGTTTCTTCCTTCTTTTTTTTACCTAATAAGGTTTTGGTGGAAGTTTTTCCTTGCATGCATTGAGGGTCTAAGGCTGTGGTGCCGGGTAACTTAGGCCTTGTAGAATAGTTAGGGCTATGGCTTGCTAAATTGATTTTGTTTGTCTTGTACTTGATTCTGTTTCTGTTTGTCTTTTACTATTCTGTAATTTCCTCTGATTGACGTTCAGGTAGATCTAGTTGGTCCTTTGAGACAGACATAGACTGATTTCTCCTGTAGACTGGCTTCACCTGTAGGCTGGCTTCAGCTGTAGACTGGTTTCACCTGTTGGCTGGCTTCACCTGTAGACTGGCTTCAGCTGTAGACTGGCTTATCCTGTAGGCTGGCTTCACCTGAACTTGGCCCTCATCAACTGTCTGAAATGGCTTCTTCTTTGTGAAGAAACCCTCAATATGTTAGACATCTCTTATCCCTTAAATAAACATTAAGATGTCACATCATGCAGAAACGTTTTACTTAATGATGAACATACAAAAATGAAATGGTTTTAGGTAGTGCGGTGTGCGCTGCCGACCACACAGAAATAATAATTTTATTAAAATATTCTTTGCATGTTGGGTCATGATCTTACCATGGTAGAATAGAATAACAACTGGCAGACCATAGAGGAAGATTGATGTCAAATCTGTTATTTATATGGCTCAGCATTGCCTCCCCCGGCCCCGCCACACAGCCTAAGACTTGTTATAGAGAGATATAATTTTGCTACATAGCTGCATTTTCTATTCATGTTGTACAGAAGCGGCATACTTGAAATAAATACATAACAATTACAAAGCATCTTTGAGTGAACTTTGAGTATCTTTTGAGTTTCTCCGAGATGCAGTGTCCTATTTTTTGGGAAGCAAAATGTGGTCAGCCTAAATTGCTGTACAGAGACATTCAAGGCGACGGCACTACCAGGGTGCATGGAGGGTGCCAAGAAATCAGTTTAAATGCGCTGAGTTCAATGCATGCCCTGTGCATATCTGCTGTATACTGTATATGTATAACACTCATAACATGCAGTCTTTATCAGCTGGGCAGGATGTCCCGGGATGTTGTGGTATCTCAGGCCTCTTTCTCTCGCTGCCTGGTGCTAGTTCCCACCAAGCAGACACGCTAATGAATATATTTAATGTCTAATCAGACACTGACTAGGCATGATTAAAAATTATATCATGATGAGAAAGAACCCAGAACACAAAAACAATGTATAGGAATAGCAAAAGACAACATCCCATGAACGTTCATTGGTATGTCACGCAGAAAAATATGGAATAGCTTAATTCATTTTACATTTATTAAATTATTCGTTATTGTATTTTCATCCATTGGATATCCCAAGGGCAAGTTTCCAGTTCAACCTCCGTCCTAAACTAAACTGTATTAAAGGCGCACGGCACTTAAAGGCAGTGTTTCGGCAGAAGGATATGAAAAGGCAAAAAAGTCCATGCCCCAATTTTCCGCCGTACCGACGAGAAGGACAAAGAAGTCAAGGTTTTGAATCAATTCATGTGTAAGCGAAGGCCTGCTCAAAATTCTCAGTGCGCACATTGAATAGGCCAAGTCTCAATACTGTAGGAACAGCTCAAACTGGGTGATGACCAGCGGAACTTTATGCGATCTGAATCAAGCCCTTAATGTTCCGGGTGTTAAAAAGTTATGTTAAAACTTCGACATCCATGACATTCAAATGAAACAGATTCACAACAGAGAACATCTACCACATTTTCAAGCAACTGCAAAGATGCATTCGGGACACAGGGCCTAATTTTTGCGACTGTGGCGACGTGACACGTTACATGTTCACTAGTCGTACAGTATGTCTGAGCATTCTGTAAACATTGCATGTCCATCAAATATGATGAACCATTTTGCAACATGATACTTTTCATGCAAAATGGAAGGCAGTGCAAACAATAGCTCTGCTTCTTAACAGACTGTTGAGGCAGTTTGTGTAACAAATTAGGGGCCACAACTTGGCCTATATGGCTATATCACCAAGTTGCTTTTTTACAATGACCTAATTCTACTTTCCTCACATCTCAGCAGATGGAGTGAGCTTCGGCTACAATTAATTAACCGGAATTAGAAGCATTAATTAGAACAGAAACGTCTAGGAACTCATTAGTGCGATATGGATAACATTTCCGCGGAGAGCCAACCAATTGCTCTTCTAATGATAAACAGTGGTTTGCTGTGAGTGAAGAATGAATGAAGAAAACATTCTCCTTTTGACTTAATTGAGCGAGCTGAGGAGCTGCTTCAGTCACTGAAACAATCCATAATTGCTAAAGTGCCTTTTATCAGTTGAGTCTTTTCAGTTTGGCATTTTATAATTCACATAAATGTATCCATTAACCATGGTGGGTTGGTTGGTGCCCTTAATAATTACATTTTGCCATTAAAAGTAAATTCACAACGAACACTCGTGCTCATGTGATTATGAGAATACTATGATTAAAATATGGGTCTTGTCAATGTGTACACTTAAAGTTACATTTGGAGTAGTATTACTAGGATCAATTCATGCGGAATTCTACATTATTTGAGGGGTTGTTTTGTTGAACAAGCAAATGCAATATCCCACGAGAGCCTGTCCATCTGAGGTTTTAGGAGCTGTGACACTCGACCTGCATACTTTGAGTTGTTCATTTTTATAATTACTATTACCCAGCATTCATACCTTGCGTCTCAGCACTCAATAAATTGAGATACTCGGGAGCTAAGGAATGGGAGCAACACGGCTGCAGTTTATGACAGGAGGGAAATGATTGACGCTGCTTGTAGCCCATAGGGCAGCATGCACATTCCATCAATTATTGCAGTATACAAGATTGCATGACAGTGAGAATGGTAGCGAAGCCTCTTTCTGCTATTCATATGAACATCTTCATCAAACTATTTTCATGATTAAATTAAGGGCAATCATCATATTACTGAGTGTACATAAACGTACAGCACTGTAAAATGCTAAGTCAGTGCTTGAGACTAGTGAAAATGCGTAGGTGTGATTAGACTGGTCCAGTTATGGTCCTGCAGAGGCTGCTGGAGGATTCGCTCTATGGCCCAAGGCGTACCCACGGAGCGGGACTTTCCGCTCCACTTTATTTTTAAATGTTTGACAAGTCCTGTCTCCCCCTGTTAGCATCTTCCTACAAGGGCAGAAACCCCTCGCGTATCGGTTCGAACCATCATGTCCGGGAGGACAGCAACCTCTTACATATCAAGATGTACCATCATGTCCTATTGCAGTTTTTATTTGCGGAAGATCAGACTGCAAATGGGATGACGGTGATGTACGGAGCATAGGGCAATTAAGACTGCATCACTGAGTAGGTAGCTTTTTTTAGTAAGTAAGGCACTGCTAGAAGTGATTCAAAGTATTGAAAAGGGAGACGGTGAAGTCACAGAGAGCACCAAATGATAAACTATCTCCTTTCTTTCTTCTTCTGTTATTGCCAGACACCTGCAGCTCCGAGGAACACCTGCTGTTACATTTATTTTACATTTCCATCGCTATCCGATTGACAGGTGGATCGAAGACTTCCAAGGTGGCTCTGCGTAATATTGGTCTTCTTTGATCTGATCGGTTTTCTGTAATCTCTTTACACTTTACAGTATTTCCAGTGTGCTGTCAGGCCATTTGAGTGACAGTTGTTAGGTAGAATTATATATTATTCATAACAGACCAGAACCAACAGTTCCCTATTAATAGAGACATTCTGTTTGGAGAAGTCCAGGAGCAACTGGACATGACTGGTTTGTGTGATTTCAGCCTCAGTAGATGATCTCTAGTGGTCTAGTTAGAGTGAGGCATAGCACGGGATAAATAGCAGTCCAGCCAACTACAATGTTGTTCCGCTCACTGCTGCGTTTGTGTTAAACATTATTGCCAATTTCCATTGTATGTTTTAGAGTAGAAGCTGCGCTAAATGGAATGAAATCTCAGGACAAATCTACACCGTGACAAGCATGGGGCTGTTTTGTTTAAGGCTGAGATATTACTGTATAAAGAACTAAATATAAAACCACCTACAGATGGAGGGAGCAATACTAATAATCAGATGGAAATGTAGCAATTCAGTGACAGTCTATTGAATTCCATTAAAATGCACGGTGACAAATAACCCAAGAGACAATTTTCTTCTGAAGAAATAGGTCACACATTCAATTACAGTCACTGAAGCATGGACTCAACCTATCATGCCAAATTAAGTGCATTTTAGCAACCTACTTTTCTCTGAGAATTGTATAGACGCATTCAGTCTAGTGGAGAGATTGGGCTGAAACGTTTCTGTCTTTTTCTACTTTATTTAACGGTTTTAAATGGTATAAAACACGGGGAAATAATTTTCTCCCCGGAAAAAGCTGTTAACTCAGGGAGCTGAGTTTATCTGTCTGGAGAGGCGAGCGCTTCACCTTTCTGTCTTGATTCTCATTACAAGTTAAGGAGTCGCAGAGATTGCCACTCACTTATATCTTGCCAAGTTTAAGTCGCAGTGATGGAACACAAAAATAATATTATGAGAATATGTACGTTTATATATGTTTGTGAGTATATATATGTATAATATATTGTATATGTCTCAGTACTCTCTATGATAACATTAAAAGTGACAAACATTAAATATGTTCTTTTATGGTAAACCAGTGCAAAGCATTGTTCTATAGTATACATTATCAAACCGAGGCATTTTCTTCCATGAAGCTGTACAAAGTGCATTCAGTCTCACTGTGATCAGCCTGAATGTTGTAACTGGATGCCCATGTTAAATGCCAGGGACCAGCATCCAGGAAGCTTGCTTTCAAAAGTCAGATGTTACATTAGGTAACATCTAAGTATATATACACGTAAATATATATATTTTACATTCTATAAAAACGTAGTGCATTAATTTGACATTAAAACATAGAGAGCACCAAATATAGCTCACACTGTATGCACTTATTCTTAATTTACCATGTAATGGTATGCAATGCAACATGCTCTTTGTATGCTCTGTAATTCCTTGTATTTAGTGTGTATAGATTAGATTAGATTAAATTAAACGTTGATTGATGTGGGGAAATTGGGTTGTATGGATAAAATATAGATACCAATAGGACAAATAGGACATACAACAAGCCATATAACAATGTTATAATATATCTGTTCAAAGGAAACATCAAGTTGAGTAAAGACTGACAGGAAATCAATTTGCTATAGAACTTGCTTTAGATCCTCAAGTCCTGTCCATCAAAGTTGGCGCTTATCTTACATGACTTAAGCCCTACATGCCTGTGAATTGTCAACATTTAGAGAGAGCTGGGGAGGGACGGCCAGGCATAAAGGGAAGTGTGGAAACCCCCACTGACTACAGAGTCAGGAGAATCCCCCCATGCACAGGGACACAAGATCTATCCAAACGTATATCTTGCTGAGTACAATCAATTAAGTCATTAGGAATGAAAGAGAAAATGAAAGGAAGAGGAAATAAATAAATACAACGTCACGGTATTGTTAGAAAAGTATCATTTGAAAAAGTCCCAAGTCACCCTCAACAAATGACACGATTCTGCATGTTATTAAGCAGTGCAGAAACACTGCTTAACAGATATATTGGCATTTGCAATTATTCTCAGTTCGATTGTCAGTATTTAGACAGGTGTCATTCAGTGAAGCGTTGCTAGGTGACTGAGCCCTTTCTCTAAAACCTTCATCAACAAATTACTTAGCAACGATGTAATCCAAAATTGTCCTTCAACTAGACTATTTCTTGTAGTTAGGAATTTCTTTCATATGTTCATGGCAGCTTCCCGGAGCATTTGTAGTAATTCTGTGAGATTTGTTTAGATTTTAAAGGTCTTCTTCTATTTATTCCCCAAAACAGTTGCAGTTGAAACACATTGCTTCTTGTGTGTTTTCCCAGGAAAGACCCACCAGGTGTTTAGAACAGCAAATCTAAGGCCTATATATTGAATCACTATTGTGCTATATTGGTGATAGAGAGCAGAATAATAGACATATATTTCTTATATTACTTTCAAACTGGAAATTGATACACCAATGTATACACCCTAACGCATCTCGGGTGAAAATAAATTGGAGAGTGATTTGCAGGCTCACACAATGTTTGACTTTTACATCTAAGTTAGCTAAATTATATTCTAGTGGTACTATGACTGATAAACCAGAAACTGCCCTTATTTACCCCAGAGTATCATCTTGGGTGCAGACATCTTTTCCATGTTGTACATCAGTGCGACACTTTTTTCTGGCAATAGGAGACAGTAGTGAATATTCACAAAAGCAGACAATAGTTCATAGGTGTAATTTAAAGGTACAGTATTTCCCACTAAATGACCTTCTTACAGAGCGGACATTGCTGATCTGTCTAATGAAATACACGTTTTAGGCTGCATAGCGTGTCGGCGTCACAGTGTCAAAACCAGGATTGCACCTATGATCATACTCAATTATCCATTTGCGTCTTCATTTTGGACATTCAGCTTACACTCTTATCATGAGGAACAGTAGATCTGTTTAAAATCCTAGGTTGCCAACATTACAAGCGACCACTAGTAATGAGTTTAAGGGTCAAAGTCACACACCCAGAGGTAGACAGCCGAAATCCCATTCTAATGGTCTTATTCTTACTAATATAGTATACGTGCTTTGAAACAAGTAAGCGACACACACCCTTCCAGGGTCCAAATTAAATAGGGATGTGAGCCCTGAACGCTGGTCTGAGGACCTTTTGTATGAAAGTCAACAAAAAATGCCATTTAGAATGACTTTCAGAAATGAGATAGAATGTTTTGTAAATGCGGCAGAGGCTCAAAAAGCAATTTCGCAACTGCACGCAGACTTGGATGACACGGCGAGGGGTGACTCATCCACAATTGACACTAGCCTCCAAACCATCGTTATTTATTGTCTAGTGATATTCAGCAGAGGCAAATCCACTCTCTTGTCATCATCTTGTCATCTAGTAAGGTGTGCCACATTTTCACATTTCCCCCAGTATGCGTTCAAATGAGGGAAGTGACCAACAGTGACCATCTCAAGAGAGACTAGTTGTTTCTCTCGCTTTATTTGCACTTGATACCTTTGAGCGGTTTCTCATATTTCAGCCGACTGAAGTTGCCGTTATGTTCGAGTGCTGTTGGCATTACATCTGGCTCTTTTTCTCTGCTCTGTTTGATCTTAAGCTTGTACTGTACTGTGCTGGATATTCTCCTCTGAAGAAAGCTCCATAAAGCGGGCTTTAATAATTCACGACGCCAGATTTAGATTTGTGCTCCACTGCTGAGAAACAAAAAAAATGCTGCACTATGTTACTTTGCGTAATAGCTGTGGATCTGCTTTTGAAGTTTGATGTACAGTTCAACAACTTTTTAACAGGCATGACACATTGTTGGTCACATGCTATTATCCTGTAAATGGGATGGAGTAAGAATCGAATGACTGCCAAAGATGACTGACTTCCAGTGTATGCACTGAGCTTCTTTCCATTATTCGGCTTAAGCCTCAGAACATTTTATGAAACTCTGTTTATTCTGGAAATGGCTTCCTATGGTTTGACTTAACAAATCTGGGTCTATGCTTAATTAGAGCCCCGAGACACCAAAAACGAGGGTTACGTAACGCTAAACAGGTATGTAAAAAAAAAAGGTACTGTATCAGCAGAATGGAATGACATCATCTGACATTCAGGAGTCGCCTAAATATGTGTATAGTGTGTTATTTTGTGCTACTGTGTCCTAGCTTTTCCTAGATACATTTGTTTGTACTAGAAATGTTTGCATATTTGCCACTACATTCACTCCATGTTGCGAGATTAATCATGTTACAATGTTTGTTATAGTGTAAGTTATAACTTGCTATTAGGTTGGTATACTTTATGTATCTGGCCTAGTTGCATCTTAATGTAATGGACATGATTGAGGAATGGGCTCCAGCCAGTTCGCTGTTGCTAGTGCTAATGCAATGTAAATGGAGCAAAATAATCTGCAGTGAGTAATGTCTGTTTACATGTGCATCAAGTATTCAGTGTTTGGTTTCCCTTGCATGCAAAGTATTACCTAGGTAATTGATTTTGCAAGGTTCATTAAGCACAATTTGTATATCAGATGGGCTGGAAACGAGAGTTGTTGATTAGTTAGATCTTGCTTTCGGAAATTGCTTTTTTCACATTCTAATCTCTGTTGCAACCTTAATGGCTCCGTACGTTTATCTGTGCTCAAAAAAGTAACACTGGAGAATCTCAACGGTATGTTTTGCATTCGTGCATGGTTTGCATTTTTTTTGTTAGGTCTCTCTGGTCTGAAACGGAAGAAATAACATTCTGTTTTATCAAAGGTAAGTGTCAGAAAAACATGTGCAGGCTCATAAACACGCACACGCACATATGCTCGTGCACACACATTTTTAAATTAGTGAATAAATGCTACACTGACACAATTATTTGGCTTAGGAAGGTCACCATTCAGGTCAATGACCTTTTGGTCATTGGGTCAGTGCACTAGCTCGGTGATGGTTTCTCCAGGGATGGAGGGTAAAAGATTAAAGGCAAGTCCCTACACCCTAAAATATGTTCTCCAGAGGGTTTTTATGGGATACATTGTATGTTTTATTTATTTATTTATATATTTGCCCAATTTAAAAACACAGCATGTATGCATGTGAAGAAGAAAAAAAGCAAGGATTACAGCCATTATGACAGGCATGAAATGCAAGACACTGTATATTCTTCCTGAAGGCTTCATTTACAAACAATTAACAAGTCATCCTCAAGCAGGGAACAGATGGGTAAGCCAGTCCCTTACAAGGGGATTCCTTCCAGTAATGTCTTTTCAATTCTACCCATAATGGTCGCTGGACTTTGCATATCTTTCAGGGTAAGTGGAAATGTATTCCTCTCCGTACCTCCAGTATACAAGACTGACACCTTACCTGTCATGGATGGGTATCTAAAAAGGCTAAAGCTAGCAGTGCTATCTCTTCTGCCATGTCTGTGTATGTCACTCACCCTCACAAAATTATTTGCATGGCATTTGGGGTCTCTACCATTTATGATCTTGTGTACCATATTAAGTAGCAGTTGACAAGCTCTGTCTTTTACTGGGAACCAATTTAGCTATATACATTTCACCATTTGAAGGAGTCCTTGAACCCCTCAATGATCCATTTTTGTTTGTGTTCCTTAGCTCCATTCTGGATATCTTAATGACCTATCTCTGTGGTGCTTTAGTACTTGCGAACTCATGAGCCAGCTTGTCGGCATAATGTTCTTTTTCCTCCACTTATTTATAATAACCCTGAGTTTCTGTCCCTCTACTCCTCATGATGCTTTACTTTGTACAACTCAACATTTTCCTGTTGCACTTTGTTGCAACCTGGCCTGTATTCAAAGTGAAAAATTGAATAAAATACACGAAGATAACAATTGATACTTCAATACGCCACAATTTGAAATTTTATTGCAAGTTCATCATATCATTACTCAGATGCTATGCATATTTATGTACTGTGTAGTTTCTAGCTATTCTCAAATGTAATGTATATACATGTAATATTACAACATATTGAAATAAGGTGCAGTACAGCAATGCATTGAAATTGACCTGATTGTAACAGCGTATGAAATACGTAACTCGACTTTGTTTTCCTCTGAGCTATTTTTGTCAGATCCTTTTGTCCACTTAGCTGTGCAGGTTAATTGTCTCCTCTTTTCAGTCTCTGCATGTGATGCAACTTAAAAGGGACATGATTACAAATTTGAATGCTAATTTCCTCTGAGGCTCAAGAGGTGAAAATGCATGAAACACATGCCAGCGGTGACTATTTATATGCAAGGTTATTAGAATAGGGAAACAAATTAACCAGACATCACTCTGGATTATGTTAACATGACAAACCGCTGCGGTGGGGCCTCGCTACGTCCACACACTTCTCTGGGAGCGAGCGAAGCAGAGTGGAAGTGTTTAGCACCCTGGGATGAGTACGGCACACGGGGGGTCATGCCCCAGAGCTGCTGGAGCTTCATATTAGCTGACCCTGGACTCCACGGACACCGAGGTAATCCAAACCATTAGAGGCATCAGGGACACACGGTGCACGGCAGACTGCACACCATTAGGTGCGATGCGATGAAAATAATTGTCTTCATTTTGCTAGCGACATGTGTAAAGGTTCATACCACCCAAGTGACATCATCCACTCAATGTCTGCTGGCTAATGTAAGCTAACGATTTTACAGTTGACATCTGCAGTACCAATGGTGTTACACAGATTGGCGGGATGTATTTCAATGTTAGCGTGTGATTTGCTGTCGATGGGCCAACTTTTATTTGCGATATACTGGAGACGTCTCATTTGCTGATATCGTGTTAAGTGAATGGATTTATGAGGGTGAAATGATTCACGGTACATTGTTTGCAATATGGTGGATTATATATTATTGTTTAAAAAGAGGATGTCAAAACTTTGTCCTGAAAGACCAATCCGGGGCTACTCGCCTGAGAGCAAAACCCAATTACAGCAAGGTAAAAAATATTTAGTTTGAAGAGGTTCAACTCATTTTTAATAGAAGACAACTCCATATCCATGTCGTTTCAGCTGGTGACCTTATATAGTGACTGTCTCTTATTTAGCTATCTGCCTGAATACAGATCACACAGGCCGGTGGACTTTAAGGCAAATATGTTTTTTTTTACAAATCATTACGTAGATTATAACAATTTGTTGGACACTTTTATCCAAAGTGTCATCAGTACCAAGAGTGCATGTAGCTTTAAATAGCATATTACCGTAATAACTGGGAGGTACCTACACCTACAACTTGTCGACTCGTCGCTTGAGATTCTTGGCCAACCGTATTGTATTGTATTTTGGACTGATACATTATGCCAACTACCGTACAGCATAATAACTACCAGGATGACGCCGATACACTCAACATCACTTACCAAACAGGAAATAAGCATCACGAGGGTTCCTGATAATGTTTTGTGGCAAATCCACCCCCAAAAAAAGTCTCTCTGACCTCAGCAATGACAGTTGAAACGTTGCTGAATAAACCAGTGAGGGCGCATCAATCAAGTGTGTGGGCATCTTTGTTCACGTGAATTTGCCTCGCCTTTTGTATCAAGCACCTGGCTAGTGTTTTGGATAAGTATACTGAAACACACACTGCCACGTTTTTGATTAAGAAAGCAACCAGCAGCCTGGAAGACTGACAAAACACATTTCAAATTCAAACGTATATATACACAAACATCTTTCTCTGTGTCTCTCTCCCTCTGTGTCTATTTCTCTTTTTTGTTTATCTCCCCCTTCTCTCACTGTATCTCTCTCTCTCACACTCACACTCACACACACACACACACACACACACACACACACACACACCCAGCACCTCCTTTGCAGGACATTTAATGGTCTCATGAACATCAGCCAGGGTCACGCGTG
>OMOT01059943.1:0-20713 GCA_900312575.1 Acanthochaenus luetkenii | reverse complement strand
TGCGACACCCATGGAAACGGCAGTGGGAGGGTTCCCTTGCCCTGGTGGTAGAGAATCAAGACCAGCGCTCTGTTGACGAGGCACAGCGGGGCGAGAAAAGAGCCCAGGGCCACTTCCTCCAGGCTGGTCCCATTGAGGTTGCGGACAAACGCCTCCTTCAGTTCCCGCTGAGACATTGCCTGCAAACATTCCAGTTCATTATGCACCACAACTGCAAGGCTGTCGAACAACCTCTCAGATCTTTCAAACTCATTCTAATTAGTATTAGTAGTAGTAGTAGTATTATTAGGATTAGTGATGGTAATACTTTTTTCAGATATGTCTCTTAGTAATGTGGTTAATTTGAAGAACAGTGGCGCACTAGTGTTCAGCAAGACATGCAGATCAGGTGAACTGAAGACTGTAAATTGCCCATAGATGTGTTTGTGTGCAGTGTTGTGGTATATGATGTAGTATATGATGTATATCTAGTACGCATATGATGACGTAGAATGTATATATCATGCAATGTAAAGCCCTTTGAGACATGCTTGTATAAAAGGGCTATATAACTAAACACGATTGATTGATTGATTGAGCCCAAGTCCAATAACCTACAACGTAAATAACGTCATAACACTGTCGGTTGTGTAATATCAGTCCTTACCACGGGCTGGTCTGAGAAGCGTGGTGATATACAGGTGCGCACAAAAATACCTTGTTCTTTTTTACAGCATTGCTGTTTACAGACCCTTCATCAACACGCAACACAAGCGTCGCTCACTTCCGTATTCTTCGGTTCAAATGCCGCATTCAGGACAACTCGGATTCCCGGGAACTTCCGACTAACCGGGGCTCTCAGTTCCTTGCAGCGGTTCCTTGCGTCCTTTGCTATTTTAAGGGGAAATACCGGGCATTGCGATTAAAAAAACAAAAACAATTGACAAACAGTGTCTCAAAATGTTGCTCGCGTATCATGGCCTTTATCTGTAGTCCTATATTTAGAATGTGTGGATTAATTCATTTTTATCTTGAGGTTGAATTTTGTTCAAACTTGTCAAAATCTGTCTGTAATTTAAATAATTAACGTTTCTTCCTAATCTATTTTGTTGGTTATATTTAGTGGCTATTTTACGACAGCACAAAACAGGAAGTAAAACCTCTTGTTTTCGAGGTGACCTGAAGGCAGCTGACTTCACACACTAAAGTTTGCCCTCTGTAATGGCTTGCTGCAAAAACCTCTACCATTTACAATAAGAGCAGACTTCCTTTAATGGCATAGGCCTCCAAACCCCGTATCAGTTGAACCAGTTATCACTCGCAGCCTGGGTCAGGACTTGAATATGAAGCTGGGAGTTTTAGTTTCGCGACTAACGTTAATCCCTTTCAGACCAGACTAGTGACAATTGTCGACCTGGGGAAATGTAGTATAATTGGACATTTCTGAGTTCCAACCGGTTCCAACCAGGCAGGTCAATCACGTCCAGCTGCCTTCACGTCTCACCTCAGGGTAAACTTTACCCGTGCTACTTTCAGCCAATGGTGGGGCGCAGCCTGTGCCGCATCAGGAAGAGGGCGGGAAGAAGTGGTTGAAAGTCAAATTTGCTCCTGTGGAATTTTATGACAGCGAAGGAAAATGTGGTTAATGGCGGCAGTTGGACTATAGACTACTGACAGACGTCATTTTCATCACAGTCTTAGTGGCCGATGTGGAGAACAGACCCTGGAGCAAATATCCGTGTCGCTAAAAGCCATGAATTCTGCGGAGGACCGACGTAGCGCAGGATGTAGACACGGAGGGGGGAAGGTAACGTTACGCTACCCGCGTTGTGCGGACTGCCACAGGCTCAAGTTGAGTTGTTAGCCAAATTAAAAGCGAATGAAGACGTTAGCCGGTTGGCTGAGTCACATTCAGTTCCTTGTGTCCAGGCTTAAGTAATTGTGATCACTGTGAATGACACATTGACCAATAAGTGGTTCTGGGGGCAGTTGAAGTATTCATACATGGTTTTCATACTTTGTAATCAGTACTTGTGATCACTGTCTCCCGAAGCCCAGAACTAATACTTGAACCCACGTGTGATGTCATCAAGAAGAAAAGTCCGAGGCTGCTCCTTAGACCGTGAACATTTGACTGATTGTATAGACCCACAGAATGTTCGACCTTTTAATGCCTAAATACGTTTTATTTGGTCAGTTCAGAGCCAGGAAATATATCCTCATCCTCAGAATACTACCATTCAAAATGTATTGTGTAGCGACTTCGGACTGCTGGGTCTGTTGTCTGGTTTCTGGCTTTTGGAGAGAGATGTTCATCTTACAAATATTGAGTAGACTGTCCTAGACCATAGAAATACAGAATGTACACATAAAAACCTTCTACCTTGTCTCCCATGCTCTTATTTCATAATTCTTGCTTCTCTGGCCATGATGTTAAAGAATTTCAGCTTTTTCTATCGTTGCACTGGTGGTAAGTCACTAAGTGGACTAGAATGCAGATTAAATGCCTAAAATCTAACTATATAAATAGTTTGGTATCCCCAATTAACACGTTAGTTATTGTACTAACGCTTGTTTTGAACACAAGGTCCTTTCTCTGTGCGTTTGCCTCCTTCATCTAGGTGAAAGGAGTCCGTTCTCATCGCCGGCCCCTGAATGATTCGCTGGAGGGAGATATCCAGGCCTTCCTCCTAGACGAAGACCAGCTGCACACCTACGATGACCTCACCGAGGTCAACCCAGTGACTCCAACAACAGGTAGGGCTGTGATGGTATGGGGCTCTCCAAACCGCTTTGAAAAGATACTGCATCATGGGGGATTGGTGGTAGTGCCTGTTGGAGTGGATCGCGCTTAAGTCATCTCACCTATTGTGAGATTTGTTTCGTTTTTGTCAACAAAACCTCTGGAAATTTCTCTCGTCTCGTTCTCTCTCTCTCTCTCTCTCTGGCTGCTTCTGGTCCTGGTTGCAATGGTAGCTAACCGATAAGCTTGTTCATAAGCGAGGCAAAAAGACGACAGGCTGTTAGTCCCAAGCAGAAAGCGTGCTACTAGTGAGAAGAACAGTGAAGGTCGGCGCTTTTACACAGACTCTCACGTATCTGATGTCAGAAATGTTGATAAAACCTCTTGCCAATTTTGTAGGCTGCAATGCTTCCAACAGTCTGATTCTGAGTGCGTGTCTGAGCCTAAGGAAGAGGCTACCATCGTATGTGTCAGTGTGTCAAAGCTTAGATAGGCAGAGGGTGGAGAGAAGAGGGTGGAGAGAAGTGGGTGAAGTGAAGAGGGTGAAGAGAACAGTGGAGAGAAGAGGGTGAAGAGAACAGTGGAGAGAAGAGGGCAGAGAGAAGAGGGTTAAGAGAACAGTGGAGAGAAGAGGGCAGAGAGAAGAGGGTGCAAAGTACACCCGAATATAATTACAGAAAAGATGGCACCCATAGCAAATTCATTATTCTCTGAGAGTGCCGTTTCAAAGTCTTTCGATGAGCAGATCAATGGTTATTGGTGCTAAATAATTTATTTAGAATTGGCTGTAGCCCATGAAAATACACATTTCACAAAGACGCTTCTTTGACATGTTGTGTTTACAAATACACAGCCAGTGGTGACACAAAGGTTTTCCAGCTCATGTCACCTTGGGTTGCAGTATTTTGATGTGTATTCACCCACGTCAAGATAAAGTCTGCAGGGACGATAAACACAGCATTAATGCATAAATAATGTCTATGGGGGCATGAAACACTCAAATGACAGAACCAAGGGCATGGTTTGCTTTGTTATATTTCTCTCAACCTGTTTAGTTTATCTGCTGTGGTGTTATTTGTTTCAGCTCAAGCGAAAACGCCACCTTGACAGAACACAACAGTGCCGCTTATTAACAGTAGAGGTCAGAGTAATTCCACGGTAGTGCAGCAGGACCCTTTTTTCTAGAGCACTCTGACTTGGGTATAGCAGGGGCGTTCAACCGTGTGCCATGGAGGACGAGCGTCTGCAGGTTTTCATTCCAACAAATTAGCACACCTTCAACCAGAGAGGAAGAACTCATCAGTGAAATCACCTGCCGTAGTCTTTGGTTGGAATGAAAACCTGCAGCCTCTCGTCCTCCATGGCACGCCGTTTGAATGCCCCTGCTGTAGGGTTGATTATGCTGCATTAACTCTGACCTGTGGTTTAAGGATCTGACTGGAGCTATCAACAACACTGGGTTTATCAGAACGAGAAGACCCGTCAGGCCCCAGAACCTCCCAGGAAATTTCCTTGTGGTTTTGACTAGCAGTGCCAAGTTGGGTTGCATGTTGCCAGGCAGCCGTTGTGGGGCATCCTGGTGGCTCAGTGGAGGAAGGGCCTTAGGGTCAAATTAATCTAGTTCTTGGGTGTTCTGGTGTTTAGTATATTGTTTAGCATGTAGGTTTTGAGACTGAGCACCTGACCTGGCACCCCTCTAAAGAAATGAGACTATATCAGGAATAATATCAATGTATTCACCTTTTTGACTTTCTGTCAGTAACATTCCATTTTGAATCGTGTTAAGATCATTGTTATTCTGTTTGGGGATTTCTTATTCCCTCAAGCTTAAGTTATAATCTATGAAATATCAGCTTTTCTGTTTTTTTCCTGTGTGTATGCCTAATGCTAATGAATATGTCCTGTGTTTGTGTGTCTGGCAGTGCTGAAATGCCTGCAGGCCAGGTACAGTGTGAAGGTGTTTTACACCCACGCAGGCTGCACCTTGGTGGCACTCAACCCCTTCCAGCCCATCCCAGATCTCTACTCTCTGGATGTGATGAAGCAGTATCACTGTGCTCCTCAGCCCCACGTGTGTACAACTTCACAGCTACTGTTCACACTGGTCTCTCGGTGTTATTAATACGTTCTACTGGTATTAACGAAGAAGCAGTGACGTTACATCCAACATGTCTGCGACGTTGTTGTTGTCAACAGGAGTTCAAACCACATATCTTTATTGTGGCGGAAGAGGCCTACAGGAATGTGCGGGGCCAACTGGAGCCAGTGAACCAGTCCTTGGTGGTCAGTGGGGAGAGCGGCGCAGGAAAGGTAAGTCAACATGTTGTGCTGAAAGAAATACTCACTTTTTTACGTTTTCAACAGCAGTATGTTTGGAATATATAGAAGAAGACCTGGGTAGTTGGCATGAGCAGCGATAGCCACCATGGCTGATTGGACAAAGAAAAGAGCACCACCTACAGAACCTCAATCGTCACTAACAGAGAGTCCAAGGAAAAGGATGTCACAGTACCGGACACACTATTTGATTGACAGGTGATCTCTGGGAAGTGCAGTGCAGAAACACCACAGCAATGAGCGCTTAGCTGCAAAGATGGAGACACAAAAAAAAAACATTCAATGGAGATTAGTATATTCTATATAGTACATAGAATCTTTATTACTATTGTAATTGTATTGACTGATGATTTATTATGCCAGGCAAAGCTCTCTGAATGATCTTCTTTCTAGACATGGACTTCCCGCTGCCTGATGAAATACTATGCCACTGTGGCCGCCTCCTCCTCAGTGGTGAAGAGTCAGGACAAGGTGGAGAGGATCGAGAGGAGGGTGCTGGACTCCAACCCCATCATGGAAGCTTTTGGTGAGACGGCTTGTTACTGGTTGCTTGTTGACGTGAAGATTATTGCTGTGGACAGTCACTCAGTCAACGCTTTAACCCCTGCGTAGGCAACGCCTGCACTCTACGGAACAACAACAGCAGTCGCTTTGGAAAGTACATCCAGCTCCAGCTAGACAGGTACCTGTGATTGAGCCCAGTGCGCTTCATGTCATCAGCTCACTTTTGCAGAGAGGAACGATTAGGACAGGCCGATGATCTGTTTATTCAGCTGAACACGTTATTTGTCACAAAGGTCTCAACTGTTAGTGGGGGCGTCGGTGCAAACATATTTGCTGGAGAAGACCAGGGTGGCGTGTCAACCGGCTAACGAGAGAAACTTCCACATCTTTTACCAGGCAAGTTAAAAGACACGCTAAACCTCATATGTAGTCCTGTACTATTGACAATTGAACCTTGGCTTTTTTTTGGGTATGGATGATCAAGAAGTGTTCTTGTATAGTGGGGGTGAGTTGGTTCTGTAAATGATTGCTGTTCATAATAGAATATTAATGGCCTCAGGTTATGGTATTGCAATTTGTCACAGATACACTTAAGAGGTAGATGCTGAGAGCTAATTGTGTTTCAGATGATGAAAGGGGCCACAGATGAGCAGAGAAAGGAGTGGAGGATGTCACATGACCAACAGTTTGTCTGGCTTCCAAATGCTGAAAAAACAGTGGAGGGTAGGTCTTTATTTTTTGTATTCGTTTTTTGTTTGTTTTTCTACACAGTGATTTTCATGTGTAACTCTGCTCTTAATTTGAATGTTTTGCAGAACATTGTTTTCATGAGACCGTAGAGGCAATGGTTCACCTGGGCATTAATGCAGAGAGGCAGGGGCAAATATTTAGGGTACGGTATAGTATGTTTCAATCTAGAAATGTCAATCTATCTCTATATGGATTTCGTAAGCATAGCATCTAACGTATTCTCTTCTGTGTAATGTATTACAGATATTAGCAGGGGTTTTACAGTTGGGGAATGTGGATTTCTCCTCCCCCGCGGATGAATCACAACCATGTGACCTAGAGGAACGATCTAAAGGTGTTGGATATGATTTTGTTTCAGATAATGAAACGACTCTTAATATCACTTGCATTCCAGTCACATAATGCTTGAAATCTCTTTCTATAAAAGTTCAAGTTCAATTCCCAACAAACATGAAATTAAATGCATCGTTAACAGCGCTCCACTCTTGCCTTTGGTAGACTTCTTGCAGAGGGCTGCTGGGCTGCTGTGTGTCCCTGTGGAGGAGCTCCAGACCTGCTTAAGAGTGAGGACACTGAAGGCAGGGAAGCAGAGTGTCCTCAAGCCCTGTTCCCAGTCGGAGTGCAGCGTTAGGAGAGACTGCCTGGCCAAGGTCATCTATGCCCAGTAAGAACGACGATTTGATTATCAAGCATACCAGACATTCTTCCGACTCTGATAACATTGAGTGAAACACGCTGGTCATGCAGGAGCTCGTGTTCGGGCATTCCATTCTATCAACCGCTTAAATGTGAAACCATCATACCTGTTTGTGTGTGCGCTGTACACAGTAAGAGAGACTTGCCCTTTAGTCACTGTTTATAACTATTGGCTGTTATCTTTTGGGGTAATTGAGGTTTATTTATTTTGGAACAGATTGTTTGAATGGCTGGTTGCATTCATCAACAACAGCATATGTGCAGACAACTCCACTTGGTGCAATTTCATAGGTACAACAATTATTTTCTTTGACCATGTTGAATACAATACCTATTACCTATATATATGTTTTTTGGGGTTGTTAGTTTTTTCAGTCTCTCTGTTCGAGCTCACACAGACCTCTCTTTGTGATCTCCAGGTCTTCTAGATGTGTACGGGTTTGAGTGCTTTCAGCGCAATAACCTGGAGCAGCTGTGCATCAACTACGCCAATGAGAAACTCCAGCAGCACTTTGTGGCCCACTATCTCAGAGCTCAGCAGGTAGCTTTTATCGGTTTGCTGTCTCCCAAGCAGAGCCTCAGATCCTCTGATGGTCATCTCCTTGTTGTCTCGACGTCCAGGCCTCGTTCAGTCTTTACCACCGTCTGCCTGTGGAAAACTCTTAATAGAACAGTCTGTGACCGCTTTTAATGAAACGTTGGAAGCATTGTTTCAGCATAGCTTTTACCTAAAGCACTACTTCCTCTGTACCTCCTATTTATTTAGATTGTATTTTATTCTTATTCTTATTTTTGTTATTATATTCTGTAATTTGATTTCATTCGTTTTTATCTCTGTTTAGTTTTTTTAATCTCAGATGTACAGATTGTTTGCTTTACTGTTGTGGTACACATTGAGATGTTTTTTTGTGTGTGTTTTTTTTACCAAATCTGAAGTGGCTAGATAAAATTGATGTCTGATTAGTTGAAAATCTGAAGATTAAATGAGGAGATATAATAATGTTTGTCTTGCCTCTAATGGGTTTCCTATGATTAAATTGGATGAGCAGTGTTTGCATTGGGTATGTGAACACTTTGGATGGCGGGCGTGAATATCTATTTTCATATCTGCTCCTCCCAGGAGGAATATGTGTCGGAGGGGTTGGAGTGGTCCTTTGTCAAATACCAGGACAACCAGAGCTGTCTGGATCTGATAGAAGGAAACCCTACCAGCGTGTTTTCTCTTCTCAATGAGGTCTGCTGGTCATTTTCATGACTCGTGCATGAATGAATTGATTTAAAAGTATGGATTTATCAATAGTAAATGGATTTTGTTCAACTTCTTACAGGAATGTCGTCTTAATCGTGCCTCAGATGCCAAAAAGTTCAGGGTTCGCCTGGAGAAGGAGCTCTGTGACAATATCAACATGAGCTGGGACAAGTTCAGCAAGGAGCCACACTTTACCGTGGCCCATTACGCTGGCAAAGTCAACTACCAGATAGAGGGCATGATGGAGAGAAACAAGGTATCCAAGAAAGTCTAGCCGTTAATGTATGTTCAGAAAAGTTGACCATCGACCCATCCGTTCATTTTCTGCTGGATTTCCTGGTATAGGACCCGGTGCCACCAGAGCTCGTCGACCTGCTGCAGAAGTCTGACAACCCTCTGCTTCACCAGATCTTCGCTGACCAGGAGGCTGAGAGCCCAACAACCAGGATGCTCAGTAACGTCACCGTGGTCTCCAAGTTCAAGGTGGGAGGTCAACTAAACCACGTATTACCAGGATTATGATAGCTTGTTTGGAGCTCCTCCTGGCAGGATTCGGTCACACTGGATCTCGTCATGGCACTGATGATGTTCATGTCTGACTGTAGAGCTCTCTGGAGAGTCTGATGAAGATCCTCCACACCACAACTCCCCATTACACCCGCTGCATCAAACCTAACCCAGACTGCAAGCCGATGACCTTCAAAAAGGAGGAGGTAGATGCTCCGCACTGGTATCTGGTGGGATGATTGAAGATGACTCGCCATTACCACTGTTGCAATGAAAGTCAAAGCTCTCTGTTTTCACAATGGGGAAAAACTTAATGACGACATTTCCTGTCTGTTGTCAGGTTGTTGTGCAGTTGGAGGCCTGTGGGATTGTGGAGACCATACACATTAGTGCTGCAGGATTTCCAATAAGGTAAATGCATGTTTTGTCTTTGTTTCACTACAGTCTTCATTTCTGTTTTTGGTTGACTTGTAATTTTTGCTCTGTTGGGTAGAATTCCTTTCAAAGGCTTCATACAACGTTATGGACTGATTTCTAAATCTTCAACGTTCAAGTCAGTGGCTCGTAGTGGCGGTAAGTATGGTTTGTGGCTTGGTGCAGTTGACGTCAATTTAAGCATGTTTACAGTTGACACAAAGGTGAATTTATTTCCTCTCTTTAGGTCTGCTGGTTTATTCAACTTTTCCTTCACTAGCCCTCTTACTAGATTTGACCCTCAATTCTCTACTCTCCTTGGGACTTTTCTAACAAAACTTTGCAACTACTTTAGAACTCTTCAGGTAAATGCATCAATTTCTGACCATCAGAACTTGCTTTGCATGTTTAATGACAGTTGTTATATTGTTCTACTTGATTATTGTATGCTTGAGCTTTGATAATTGCCATGATCCACTGCTCACTAAACCTGAACACCGCCAAATGCTTTGGCATACTTTTCTCTCTACTGTCAGTCCTTGATTTACACTTGCATCTTATCAGCCTCGAAAGATGCAATGCCAACATTCACCTTAAATTTCACAGCAATCATGTCAGTGTTCTGTGGTGGCAGTCTACTGCATGTCTACTTGTGGCTTCGCCCCCAAACTGTGTATGTGTGTGTTAACTAATCAACTGACAAACATATACTGTATGGTAAAACTGAATCTCTAGACTAGTGGAGTGCAGTTCAGCCCTAGGCCTGCACCCTGACTAATGGCTCTGTTGTCCAACTTGAAGTGTGTCTAGTGCTTAAAATGACTGAGTTTTGTCTGTGTCTAATTCCTGTTGCCCCCCTGTCTCAGATGTGGAGGCTGACAGCAAGGACAGTCTTCGGCCAGAGGTGGATAAGCTTCTCGGAGTGGTGTTACAAAGACAGGCTCTTGACAGTGAAACACGCAGCTCATCGGTGCACTGTGGAAGGACTAAAGTGTTTCTGACCCAGTCCATGGTCAGTCATTTGTATATACACACACACAGACACACACACAGACACATTCTCACACATACTTTCAATAAGTGGTTGTAGTTTAATGCCAAAAAATCTCAGATTTGCAACATAATTGAACAGTTGAATTAAACTTTTAGTTTTCAATCTGGTCACCTAATGCTCAGCAGGTATTGTTGTAATTGTTTAAACTATTGCTAATCAAGAGTGTAGAGCGGGTTTGGGCTCTGGTCTAATCAAGAGTACTGATTTGATGATCTGATCTGTCCCACAGCTGGAGTTTCTGGAGGATCAGAGAAAGAAGATCCTATCCCTGAGGGCCTTCTCCATTCAGTGCTGCTGGCGAAGGCACCAACGCCGCAGATGCCACACCCGGAGACGGGCCGCCACCCTGATGCAAGCAGGTAATGCCCTTAATGCCTTGCACTGCTGAGTGAAACGGTAGAGTTCAGTGGCCTTGCTCCCACTGTGTACTTGCTATATGACTGTCTGGCCAACAGGCGGCAGCACATCATCTTGACTGTGCCTTTCCCTTCAGAATCAACAGAACCCGTCTCAGATAATCGCAGCTCATCTCATCAACTGTTAATGAGCGATGTTTTCTTTGAGTTCTTCTTCTGACACTTCTTTCTGGATGCCATTGTGCCTCACAAAGGATATAGAAACATGTATCTCCATACAATATGTTGCACAGATTGCACTTGTAGTGTATGAATGGTTTTGGTTTTTTTCAGCCAAATGTTGAATGTGCTTTGTGCTCCCTGCAGTCGTGCGGTCATGGCTAGTCAGGAGGCGGGTCCAGAGATGGCACAGTGCAGCTGCAGTCATCCAGAAGGCCTGGAGGAATTGGAGGGTGAGCAGTGGAAAGAAAACATCGCACCACACCAAATATTAACATTTTTATGATGGAATTCGGTGACATGACAGCATAGCAACTACTTTCAGCACAGTTTGTTTTGGCATGGGTATGATTTTGAGTGTGAATTTTATTTTACTGTCATCCATAACTCCATACTCCAAATCATACTTCTATACAGTATTTTCTAGCGAATTCTCCTTGTGAAGTTGTACATTTGTAAATTGCTATGTTTTGTTCTTATGGTAGGCGTTAATGAATTCCTTGGCTGAGGCAGAGCTAGATGACGCTGAGCACCTTGTGGACATGCCAGCGTTACACCCCGTCGTCAGGGACCGGGGCTCGGTGCAGCTTTCCACCATCCAGGAGCCTGTCACAGTGCGAGGGTGGCCCATCGGCCTGGCTCTGGCCTCAGCCCCGTCCGTCACCATGTCTCTGACAGCCACCGGCTTCCAGAAGATGATGTCTGTCATGGCCTCCCTCAACCTGCACTCCAGGAGAGGGGGGTACAAGGTGGAGACCAACCAGTACATGCAGGGGCTTGCCTCCATAAGGGCTCAACCCAGGGTGAGCACACATCCATAGAACCGTAGTGAAATGCGCGGCCAAGCATCACCTATAGCTTTTCATTATGAGACAGGTGATATTGGGTTTTTTTCTCTCCTCTCAGGGATCCGTAAAGCTGCACTATCTGCGATCTCCACTTCTCTACGCTGACATGCATCCAGACCTGATGAGCAATGGGGTGACGGGTTTCAACCAGATCCTGCTGGAGAAAACCTTGTAATCTGTTAAGAGTTTCCTCTTTACATAACACTTAGGGTTTCATGGACACAGATGAAGAACAGGCCGGCGCATAGTTGCCTTTGCAATGGAACAAATGGAACTGCTGCTCATCCACGATTCTAAACGGAGGGAACAAACTTGAGATTTTACACTGCCACTTTGCATGATCCATTTTTTGTGTCTAACTTACAGCTCAAATTAACCTTTGTAAAGATGCTAAGGATGCCAAAGATTATCTTGTTATGCTGCGTTATTTAAAAGGAGAGTAATATGTAACCAATCATGAACTACTGACACGGTCCATAACGTCCAACGTTTTTGAAAAATTGCTATTTAACTAAAACTTCCCATTTGCATCGTTCTATAATGATGTTGATGACTCAAAACCATAGATCGAATACCGTACAACATCTGTCTGTAGACTGTATCTTTCAGGGCCATTTATGGAACATATGCCATGTGTCCCACATGTAGGAAAGTTTTGCAATTTACCACATGGGACGTGAAGTCATGTATGATGATAATGTCATTGGAGAACAAGGAACCAGATTCTTTTAGATTTCCTTTTTATGTCATTGTCTAAAATCATCTATGAAATATAAAGGGAACAAACACAAACTGCACAGTCTTCCAGTCAACAGTTCATCAATAGAGATGACGTTTTTTCCCCAAACATGTCACATTTCATTTTATGGCCTAAAACAAAACTAGAAAAAAGGTATAGAACTGGAAGATGGAAGCAAATGTTAAATAGAATGTATTTAAATCTTTCAGACCTTAATATCAATTACAAATCACTTTTTATTTAGTTAATGTTTTGTTTTTATTTTAGATAAGTGCATTGAGATTATTTGCACGTCATTTTGCAGAACAAAAAACCTCACAAGCTGCACTCTGCATCAGAGTTCAGTTTACATTTCACTGATAAAAGTTCACCGTCTTTGTCTCAATTAAGCACACCACTTTGTCATATGGCTTGAAACAAAACCACAAATGTAGAATTGTTGGAAAATGAAAGAATTCATTAAAAAAAGAATGAAAATAACAGGGCATTAACAAAAAAAATGAAATCCCTTTGCTTGAACTGCTCATTTGATCATATGTGGTCCTGTACAAAAATGCGCTGAACGGAACAAGGCTCCATCTCTTTGTGGGCAACAGGCCTTAACACATGGCACAATCTAAGCACCTTAACAGAAGAGCGCAAGTCTTTTTCTAGTTGATGCCTTTTTGGAACATTTGATCGTTGTTGAAAGTCTTGGGCCTTTGACACGTGTCTTTCTTAAAATCTAGCTTTAACTCACGATGGGGTATTAGTGAATAAATACACCCCATCGTGTGGATTATTTGATTGACTTCTTTTGGGGTGTAAATAGATATTCAAATATCAATTTAGATTCACATATGAATGCCGCAAAGTATTTTAGAGGCATTTATTTCCAATGTGGTCCCCGTTGGAAAAAAAGTCACACATTTAGCAAGTATTGCACATGTGAAGCACACATATTGCACATAAAAAAGCAGTGGTGGGCGAGTTGTCAGCGAGGGCGGCTTGTATCATAAGTAACAGCCTGGGCCCGGGTTTGCGCCCCTCCCTCGCTGACACCGTCCACCAAGTCCCAGTTTTCTTTTGCGGCGAACTGGAGCCACAGGTGTCTGCTGAAGATCAGATTCAGATGAAGACGCCACATCAAAAATAAATTACCTCGCCAAATCAAAATAAATAAATAAGGATCTCTCTTTAGAACTGACAAATGAAATTCTGAAATGCCCCTTGTTAACAGAAATCCTGCATGTGTTATTTCAGGATTATCCCATCATCCTGGTATAAATCCATTGTCAGTCCAATTCCTAAATCCTTGAACAGTGATCCAAGAATACCTCTAAATTACAGAGCTATCAGTCTACTTACGAGATACAAATGATATACGTATGTTCTTAACACCCGGCTTATGATGTACTTAGAGAAACAGAATCGCCTGGTTAATGAGCAGAAAGGCTAGAACCTGCATGGATCATATTGGTTCCATAACCACAGTAGCCAGGAACCCAATAATGGACAAGAAACCAACTTTTGTATGTTTTATTGATTTTCTAAAGGCCTTTGATTTAATTAATATGGAAGTATTAGCCTACTCTTCTCAAGGACATTAAGTGGACATTTTGATATTATTCTGTCGCTGTATAACGCTCCTCATGTTAGTTAATGAATATTGTACTTCTATGGTAACATTTTGTAGTAGTGACAACCCGATGGATTGTGAAGCAGGGTGACAAGTTCAATTTGTAGTAGTAGTAGTAGTTCATCTGAATCCGATCTTCGGCAGACACCTGTGGATCCAGTTCGCCGCAGTGTACATTAACTTTTGTATTATAAATTCAATAAATATTTAATTATGATTGCGTTGTCAGTTTGTTATATAGTCTTTAAAGCACAAACTGGCTTTGCAACTCTTAGGAGTTTTAATGTTTTTGTTTGTTCTGTTTTACATCCATGTGATGATCAGTCATTTCATAACAGTGACTTTAGTTAAACACATTGTAAAGTGTTAAGTGTTGACACAAAGTTGTTTAAAAAGGTTCCATCATTTATTTGAACACCGTTTGCATATATAGCATTAAAAGGAAGATGACAGGAAGTTAGATCAATAGAAACTACCGCAACAAAGTACATGTACAACATGCTTGACACAATGTGGGCCATAGAAAACACCTTAGAAAAGGTATTGCACAGTAAAAAATAAATCAATGCTGGCACAATTCTACAAAAAGTTAGACTTGAACACTTTCTTAATTTTCTACAATGTTCAAACACTGATCTGAAAACTCAACAAACAGAGGCTCCTGCATGGCAGCCTTCATCGCATCTTCTTTGCTGTCAGCGTCGTCAATGGACCGCAGTAACTGTCTGAGATGGGGGTTACAGAGAAGATCTTTCAGCCCCTCCGATTGACCTGTAGAGGCAGGGAAAACATTTTAAGTGACCATAAACACCTTTCTGAAAATGTCTATGTGGTAACAGTAAATTCAAGTGTGAGATGAAAGGTGGATAATGTAATGCTGCTGCCAATAGTTCAAGAAAGACGGAAGGGTTACATACAAAATGTAATGCTTGAGTTATACCTAACAGTTGGAGCCTCTGCAATGGCACTTTGTCTGTATAATCATCTCCATGCAAGAGATCCTCAACAGTCCACGGCTCTGCAAACAGACAATCACAATGACTTGAAAAGCGCAACAGCGTCTTTTTCCTGAGAAAGACTCGGAAGTCTCGTAAAAGTGGCGAGCAAGATCTCAGGCTCAGCTCATGGACATTTATAGTAAGCAGGTCCTTAGGATGACCAATGCCATTTTGGATTGTACCGACCCCATGCAGGAGGAGCTTGAGCTCCTGTCGCCAGGCCGTCATTTCAGGGTGCCTGCTAGGAGGACTAGAGACATAAGTGTCTCCTTTGTGTCTGTGGTTATCGATACGCTTAACAGGAAATAGCCCTTACATTTGACTGCAGATGTTGTGTTTTTGATGTGGCCCTTTGTAGTATTTGTGCATTTGTGTTAAAATCCTGGCTGCAAACCTAATTTCCCCTAGCGGGACAATAAAGATTTGAACTTGGAACTCAATGGGTTATATCTGGAGAAAGCAGTGAGTATTTCCTAAATACGGGTCAGAGGTAGAGTAGATATAGGCGTTCTGATTTGCCAGACCACGAGCCATAATAAGACTGTTTTATTTTGTATTACCATTCACACATGTGCAGGTAGTTGGACAAAAAGTGTAAAAGGTTTGATGATTACGTGAAAAAACGACTGGGCTTCCCGCCACTTCACAAGTTCACCACTACTACTCAGAAAGCTCATCCTTACACACGACCTCCCATTGTACCGGTACATAAAGTGAAACCCACTGACTGGTAGCTCAGGAATCATTCGCCTATTACCATCTACTGTATATAATTATGTTTTCTTATTTGGACACTACACAAAAACTATGTTTGGACCTATAATACCATACCAGTGGAAGACGCAGCCTTGTCCTCAGCAGTACTGGGTGCTGGCTGCTCAACGGGTAGGCAATGGTCTATGGACAGAAAAACGAAATACATGAGGAGACAACACCTTCCAAGACCATGGCTTGTCTTTACACCACACAACTGAAAGAAGATACCCTTCGGGTGCTTCTCTTTGAATCCAGTGGATTTACCTTTATGTCTCTTGTAACAGCCGACTGAACAACTGCAAGGGGAAAGAAACAGGTTCAGGTGCTTTGTCTTGCAGATCAAAAGTTATCCCAACACATTAAGGCAACTTCTGTGCAACACTGGATCAAAGTATTAAGTATATACTGCAACAGTAGGTGATTGATTCGGTGACTAGGCAAATGGCACTATAGTTGACTTTACATTGACAATAAGAGGCAACTGAATATCAAACCATGCAAATAAAAACGAATGAATCTGGAAACACTGAAGTACGATAAGCTACTCCTAACAACTAGGTTAACTAACTAGACGGGGCAGTGTGACTTTATTTGAAGTTCTATGGCTTTTCGTTTTCACCAACGCGAGGTGTCTTAACACGTGGTCTGGTCTAATAACGGGGTCAAGGAGCAACATTTAGATCTGTCTCCATGTTGAGTCGCAGGTTGCACACGGTGTTCCTATTTAAACTTTCTGGGAACCATCGATTTGTTTTTAGGAGCGTGTAGTGTTACAGTACCGTAACACCGTGTCCGGGGAACCTTATTTGGGTTTCTCCTTCCTGACGCCCCGACAATATGTTGTGTACATAGTTACTTCATTGCTAAATGACCATAAATCCGTAGCTCGTAGCCAGCCTAGTCATAACATAAGCTAACGTTAGGTTAGGGCTAGTTAGCTTGCAAAAAGTAAGCTAACGTTACTTACTATCTTATTTTGCAGGCTGGGCATCTGTATTTTGGTGTCTGGTCGCTGCAAACATTGCAGATTTGCATCTCGACAGGTTGAAAGAATAATAATAAAAACAACTAACGTTAGGCAAACACACGAGTTAGCTTGCTATAAGATGTAACGCTAGCTAGATGGTAAACGTGTTACGACGGAAGGAAAACAACTGTAACAACTCTTCCGGTTCGGCAAGTCCGCCTTCAGAATAAAAGCACGTAATTTCACCTCGTTTCATTTTCACCATTTGTTTGTCTGCGTTTGGTGTCGCCGCTGCACCTGGTCTAACGGTTCTTGTGTGTCTGCGTTTACAGATGCTTTCTTCTGTTTTGAAGTTATTATTGTTGGCGGGTTTATCTGAATATCCACGTGGCTTTTGATCGTTTACATATGAATAACGGCGTGACGCTCCATACAAGCGCAACATGTAGGAAAGTGGAGCGTTTGGGGAAATCCTCAAAATGTCCCTGTCTATATTTGAAGTGACACTTGATCTCAACGTTACGGATTGCGAGGGCTGCCTACGTTTCTAAACGAATCTCAGGGTTTTGTTCGACACCACAATAAGACTTTGAACCCTGTTCCTCCTGCGGTACCCTGTTCCCCTAATTGCACGTTGCGTAGGGCCCCGCAGCACCATAACACAAGTTGTAAGCATGAAAAAAGAAGAAGTTGTAATTGTATTGTTATGCACATTTGAGTTGTGGTGTTTATTTTGAACATATTATTTTAGTATTTATTATAGTATTTTCTAAATCTATTTAGTTTTGAGTGTTATTTTAGCATTTTAAAAGTGATAACCTGTCAAAACCTGGGTGTTCTTTTTAGCCAACACATGATCTTTGAGCAACAGTGCTGTTGTCAAGGTCATGTTTTTCCCAGCTGAGAAATATAGCAAAAATCAGATCTGTGGTGTCTCTCAGCTGGAAACAATTATCCACTCTTTTATTTCATCCCGCCTAGACTATTGCAACGCCCTTTTTACCTGCCTTAGCAGCTCAGCCTTGGCTCGACTCCAGTTGGTCCAGCACGCCGCTACGAGGCTGTTGACCAGATCCTGTTGACCAGATCCTGCCTAAGGGCTCATATTACCCCCATATTGACTGATTTTAGAATAATGTTGACTACCTACAAGGCATTGCACGGTCAGGCTCCTGCATACTTTGGTGTAGTAGCGGTACACTCTTCTCTGCTGTGGCGTGCTGGGGAGGCGGCATCAAGGCGGGGGCCAGCAGACTGGTGAAGAAGACCAACTCTGTTGTAGGAGTCAAACTGGACAGTCTGGAGGTGGTGGCAGTGAGGAGGATGATCCTGGAGAACCTGTCTCACCCTCTCCATGATGAGCAGAGGCTGATGAGGAGCACCTTCAGCCACAGGCTCATCCATGTTGCAGGACGGAGCGCCTTAGTGTTGTGTCGGCAGCCTTCGAACCGTTCCAACACTGTCAACACGACCACTTGTACTTATTATTTGCTGTATTTTCTTATCTTTCATTGTTCTGCCAATTGCTGCTATGACGCCTGTAATTCCCCTCGGGGATCAATAAAGTGCAACCTAATCTAATTGCGGGGAGCTGCGCTTTGTCTGTCTTTGATGCCTGAATGTGCATGCCACTCCTCTGGGATAGAGAAAGGCGAAGGTGCTCGCTCCCTCTCAGAGCAGGAAGAGGGTTGGCTCCAGTGACTGAATAAGGTCAAATGGGAGGGATTAGATGCTGAATAGAGAGAAGAACTTGTTCCAACCCTATTCAATATAATCCAGCAAGAGGTATATTGTCCTGCTATGCTATAACCAATGGAAACTTAACAACAGTCAATCAGACAGGTTAGTTAACAATATTCTCTTTATTGAATTGAAACACAGTATAATAGTTTTTTTCACCCACATAAATGACTATATACTGAGCACACACACCACTGACCTATATAGCTCAGTACAAACTATTATTTGCCAGCTGTAACCAGAGAGGGTCAGGTGGGGTTACAGGGGTGGAGAGCCGTCTGGTGACTGGTTGCCTGGGCATGTTCCCGGAGTCACAGCTCTCCGCCCGCTGGGTAGAAGGAAGGTAGAAATGCGTTTGGCCACGGTCAACATCAGAAATCCTACTTGTGCCAGGATCTGTATGGAAAACACAATGAAATGTTTATTATGAAGCTTCTCTTCCAACTCTGTATATCGTTTCTGGCAAAATATGACATAGGTAAAAACATTTTCTACTTGGAAAAACAAACTAATGGAATGGAACTAAAAGGATTGTACACAAGCTCATCCGTTAGCCCATGTAGAAGTTCTTGACTATAGAGAATATTTTTCCCTCTATCCCGGTCTGTGTCAAGCTTACCATGTAGTACTATTTAACTTGCAGTGCATTTGGTCAGTCTTCATCAACTGGTAATTTTGTAACTTTAAAGATTATCCCCAGAAAGTTGTACCTAACCAGTTTTCTTATCTAAACGATAAGAAAACGACCAAGCACCCTTGACAGCAAGGCAGTCAAGGACATTGACTTAATCTGCATTTGTGAGTTAACAAATGCAAATCCTGACACAACCTCATCATTTACCCCCGACTTTAGGCGTTGTCAATTATACAGGACTTTTCACCGTTTTGCAGTGTTGTTACATGCTTCACTCTCACTCAATTATCCTGCACAGGAGTCCATTTAGTGATTATATTTTTATAGTGCATTATTGCAAGTGTCCACTGTTATTACCAGTGTTTTTTTATTACCTTCCCTATTTCTGGCATTGTTCTGCCAATTGCTGCTGTGACACCTGCATTTCCCCTCGGGGATCAATAAAGTGCAATCTAATCTTATCACATGAAATCCATTGGTCCTAACGGTGATCACCTAAACAAAGCGAAGTTCACCTCTCATATAGGAGTTGGTCACGTGATAGGCATTTACAAGAACCACCCAACATAGCATTGACTACCTACTGCTTTGAGTATGAATCTGAATATTAACATAACATACGTATGAGATCAGGGCTGGCGCCCCCTATACCCAGACTACACAGGTTGCGTAGCGCCCGCAGCCACTAGGGGGCCCCATAGAAAACATTTTAAGCGTGAAAAAAACAAAACATCTATTATTTAGACCTTGTTTTGAGTGTCATTGTTATTGTCTTTGATCAGTGGTCACTTTAGTCTTTTTTATTCTGTACTGTCAGTTCATCAGTGCTATCTGATAGGACTGCTTTATTCAAGTTCATGTTATTTTGTCAGATTACTTAACGTTAATTCGGAGGGGGGGGTGTTTAGAACAAAAACAAAAGATCAGTTAGGTTGCCAAATCAACTCCATCCACCAGGCTAACCAAGGCATAACGTTACCTGCAGCAGGGAGGACAGTCAGTCAAGTCAAGTCGACGAACTCTTGGTTCTCCTCCGTTTCAGTTCGCTGTTATAATATTTCTCTGCTATCTTTCTCTCGTGTCCGGCGGGCAAATGGCGGTTGGTGTTCAGCTCCATTTCTCTCTTCGTTCTCATTTTGCCAGCAGCGTGACACGAGTATTCGTTCAGGTTGTAATAGTCGTATTGGTCGTAATGTGCCTCTTCGAAAGAAAGGAACATTTCCATATCAGTCGCCATGAGGAGAAGAGCGCCGCGGCGTTTACCAGACGGATCTCTGAGCGAGTGAAGAGGTGAGGTCACCCAGTGTTTATATACACACGCTGTCACGTGGTCACAGACCCAGACAGTGTGTCAACTACTTTAATAAACTGTTAGTCTTTGGTTGATAAGGTATTTTTTTTTTTTTTTAAATGGTGAAAATAATATATATATATATATGTGTGTGTGTGTGTACAGTATATGGGAGTATCATAGTGGCGACGTGCACTGCAGGTCTGTGCTTACTGCCATGTTATGTACACCTCGTTATTTGTTATAAGCGTCACGCGAACACGGCGCGGTGCCACACATGTCTGCTTGAGCTCGAGCAGGAAAAAGACAAACCC
>OMOT01059939.1:0-10529 GCA_900312575.1 Acanthochaenus luetkenii | reverse complement strand
GTTTGTCTTTTTTTTTGCTGTGGGTGATATTTTACATTGTTCTCCACAGTGGAAATTGAACCTTGCTCTGGCAGTCTTAGTGCCTTGCTCTAACAATTGAGCTACATTGGATCACATAAAGTGAACTTCATTTTATAAATAAACCAGAAGGCACTCCACCAACACTGAACAGGCCAAAATGCTTTATTGACATGAGAGGGTGAAGGTGAAGGCCGCCCTCTGTTGGACCGCCGGCAAACAGACGTTTTGATGACAAAAGTCTGTAACGTAAGAATTGATTCTTGGGAGTTGGTGAATCGATCGATGATCGTGGACAATAGAATCGCGATTCTTACATGAATTGATTTTTCCCATCTCCTCTAGTAATTGTAGTAGTAATGGTAACAATAGTGGTAGTATTGCGATACCAAATTCTAATGATTTTCTTTCAGAAGTAAGTAAGTATTTGTCCAAAGCATAACTTGGGGGTGGAGGGGTAGGGGGACTATGGGATATCGTTACACTCCATTCATATATTCATTATCGGTGTGAGAAACATAGTGTAAGTTCTGTTAGTTGTACTCGTTAGAGGGTACTCTTGTTTTGGTATTTGTGTGGTATTGTGTCTTTTATTTTGGTAGGTACACTTCCTGGTTAGTCTGCCCCTCACGTCTGTTAGTATTACTTCCTTCTGTTTCCCATCTCTTTTATCACTCACACCTGTGTTATGTCACCCACCTGTTTCATGTTAGCTGTTCGGCACTCCCCTATTTAAGGCCTCCCTTTCCCTTGTACCTGTTGCCAGATTATCATCATTCATTCTTAGTGTTGCCCTGCGTTTGCTATTTGAGCTATTCAATCAGTAAGTCTCCCGGTTTTGACCTTTTTATGGATTCTGGTGGTTTTTGCCTTTGCCTATTTCCCTGCCTGTACTGTTGCCTGTTTTCAATCACGTTTATTTATATCGCCCTTTTATACAAGCATGTCTCAAAGGGCTTTACATTGCTTCATATATACAGTACATACTACGTCATCATATACATACTACATATACATCATATACTATGTCATATACATACATCATATACACTACACTACATCATACACCATGCTGCACACAAACGCATCTATGGGCAATTTAGAGTCTTCAGTTCACCTGACCTCTCTACCTGTGACTGAGCCTTTTACGTTGAGTAAAGACCTTGCTTTAACACCTTGCTTTAACACCCTAAGTTTGACGATAATTTCGTACTCTATCAATTAAGTCTCTGAACCCTTGGAGCTTTACACATAGCAGCTTACAGAACCAGTTAACAGTTTCTGAATGTTTTTATTTATTTATATGCAACCCCTGGACTTACCTCTGTATCTTTTTTGCATATTTTTGTTATGTCATTTTTGGATGATGCCTGTAGGGAGTGAGAAAGGAGGATAAACTGTAACCTCTGGACGGTGATAATCATATGGCAAACAACCACCAATATAAACAAATCTATTATACTTTCAGAAAAGCATTCATTTGTTTACTTACTATGGTGTATACTATGAATTAATGTCATACCTTTGTCATCTTAAAAGGCGGTAAACTCTATTATGCAAATCGAAAGGTGGGCAAACTGTATATCACAGAAAATGTAGCCAAATTACTGTATACTGTATTTGTATATTTTCACAAATATAACCCCAATGAAGCTACAACCAAATACTGTACTTTTAATGTCATTTCCTTTGCATTTACATGATCTAAAACACATGAATAAAGATCTCAATAAACTAAAAGGTACTGTTAGGTCAGTTTCTTTTTCAAAGTGAGAAGGAGAGTATACTTGAAATGTTTCACCTGTTTGCATTCCCTGCGGCACTCAGCTGAGATAGCCAGCTCACAGCAGCCTAGTCCCACCCAGCCGTCTGACTTCCTGGTTACTCCTGAGAACAAATCAATCACCACAGGATTTACCTCATTCCCACTCTACTACACAAGGGGTTGAACGTTACACGCAAACACCTCTGCCCTAACAGGAAGTGAAGACGTCATCAGCCAGCGCAACACAAAAACAAAGGGAAAACTGAAGATGGACAAAGTTCATATTCATTTTAAATGTAATGTTAAATTGAATGTGGCACCCAACTATATCGATAAACAAAACTCTAAAAATGACGGTTTTGAATGTAATCATGCCAGAAACACTCAACAGCTCCAGAGGCTGCTTCAACAACTAACAGGTCACACATAGTGCAGCGTCAGGAATGTGGTAATAGTACTCTGATATGACTGATTTCACCTTCATTTTGTTGATTGGTGGTGTACTTTTGTTATTCCCGTGGACAACTGGCCAACGGAGTTTGACAGCAGAACAATGTTCAGCTATCTAAAACATAAACTGTAAACATCAGGTTTTGGTGTCAGTCCCTCAGAATCAAAGAGCATGGACTTCTTTCTAGAGCCACCATTTTGCACACTAGCCTCAGTAGACCAGAATGCAATGCAGACAAATGCAGTAGCGCCCCTTATGTTAGCTATATTAATATGCCTATACGCCCACCTTTGAGCAACAAGTTCACACCCCTTCTCTGGGGGATGTCGAAAATCACTAACTGAAGTGGACAAGGCAGGTTGAGGGAAAGTGGGTACACCACAAACGTAAATCACAAAATAATGCACTGAACATCACAAATTGATGATATATAACGGTGTAAGAGAACAAGAGAGGGGCTATTTCCTTCAACAACTTAAATCTTTACAGACTTCTGAGGCTGTATGGACTTCTATGGACTAGGAGTTGAGGACTCAGTGGGTACAACAAGGTAAGCATAACAATACCTCCCTATCTGGAAGCTATTAGGGCTCTGACAGGTGGATTTGTTCCTAACAGAAGCAGCACTATTTAGCCCTTTGATCCACTGCCTGCTTTTCACTTAGGTGTGCTCTGGTCCAGCTTTCCTCGAAGCATTAACAGCTTTACTAGCTCATCATTTAATATTTTACAACTAGATACACACCACAGGTATAGTTCAGGTCAGATGTCATATTTCATGTCATTGATTTGTAGCGTTACGAGGTCAACCGATATGCCAAGGTGTCTCCTTTTGATCTGTTGTATGCACTTTCTATTTAGTCACATGCATATGATATGCTTTTAACTGCCTTGAGATGTCACTTCGAGCACTTAGGGATGTGTTGTTGGAAAAACCACCCACTCCAAGCTGTTACAGGGTGTCGCCAAGTTACAAATTAAGTTTAGGATACATTTTGTGATTGAAATAAACATGAAAATTAAAACGGCCTATCTGAATATACATCATTTATCATGTTAAAACTCACCAATTCTCACCAATAAGCCACAACATTTTGAAGCCCTCTAAGACTGACTGACTTCAAAAGCTATATATAATTTTTCTCTTTGAAGGTCTTACATATATATTGAGGGTCAATAACCTGTACTCTTCTCTTACCAGGAAGGGTAGAGTTGATGCAGATCCACAATTCATTCTAAAAGACAGAATAGAAGTAAGTCAGGTTAGTGTCAGAAGTCAGTACAGGATAAAATACACCTCCTTACTATTTGCTGTTACCATGTTCTAAGCAAAACTAGCTAAACAGCTAATAACTTTAGTAATGTTTCATGATGAGTTTAACATCATGCAAGCAATCATTTTGGGTGTTTAGGTGTCACTTTTTTCAAATGGTGTATATCTCACATTGAAATAAAATGTATTAAGTCAAGTTGATGTGTTGTCTGCATGTCATCAGACCATACAAGAATTATAAGTGTAGCATTTAGAGTTTCTCACAATTAGTTTTCTTCTTCTCACAATTAAGACCACATTTCCTATAAACCCCAGAAAGAATAAGAATAAGAACCGATGACAGCTCTTGATAACAGCCAATATGCATTCTGAACAGGTAAGCTAACGTGAATTGATATTATGCAGTTAGAATAGTGAAAATTTAATAAAGTTGTGTATTCCAGAAACGTGGTTGAGTGAAGGCAACTTTATTCCCATAATTGGATCCTTGGACGCACATACTATTTTAGTACCTCCGTTGGATGGATGAATGTGTGTTGTTGAGGTCGTTTTTTGTTCCGTCATTTTCTTTTTTTAAATAAATTGCACTGATCAGTGGCACACAATGACAATAAAGCTTTCTATTCTATTCTCCCCTCCAATTTTTTACTTTTTCAAACAGCCCAGGCTTTCTGGTAGAGGTGGGAGATTGTCAATTATTTATAAGATTAGTTTCAGTTGCTCAACTACCTCTTTGGGTGAATTTACCACTTTTGAACTGTTTAGATTTATTGTTAGAGGAAATTCAATAGCTTTTTCTCATAATCTATAGACCTTTTAAGCCCAATGGTAATTTTCTCAGAGCTCCTTTCACTTACTATGCCAAAGTATGACAGGGTATTGATACTTGGGGACATTAAGGGCGGTTTCACACCTGATAGTCCGCTTCTTGGTTCGCAGCAGATACGAGAATTATACATTGTTTAGTTTTTCAGCTGGTTCGGTTCCCTTTCACACCTATTTGTTTGCTCTGGTCCAAATCAGTTGATGGGTTGTTGAAGCGAACCAAAATGCAGCCGCAGAAACTCTGGGAAGTAGAGAAGGACTGAACCTCCTCACGACTCCACGTTTGTCCACAATTACTCATCATGCTCACATGTTGTGAAATTCATGTCTTCCTCAACCCTTAACGCACAGCGAAGCTGGCTACGGGAGCTTGTCTAGTCCAAAAATGCATGCAATGCTTTCTGCAGTTGGGTCGGACCAAGGCTGGATCACGTTCTCTCCACAAACGTACTACACTAGAGTTTGTTTGGAAGCGTACCGAGCAGTGGCGAGCGGTGACTTCTGAATCTGGGCATGCTAGTCAAGGTAAAAAAACACATTAGCTAGCTAGCGTTAACGTTAATTACAACAGGAAAAATGTTTTTAGGACATTTGTGTCCATTGAGGCTGGGGTGCCTGGGGATGCAGGAGTCCGGACAGGCCAACACTTCAGCTGACCTGTCCCCCATTCCTGGCAGAAAATGCTGTTTTCCTCCCTCTCTATCTCCTGGCATGTCCCACAAGTGCACCGCCTAACGTTCCCAGCCCACGGCGACGGCATCGCCTCTATCTCTCTTTCGATCTCTCTCTCGCTTCTCTTGCTCTCTGTCTCCCTGTCTACTTTCATAAGCATGCTGCTCTATGGGAACCGGAGGCTCCCATAATTTCCCCCCTACTTTCGTTATAGGGGGAAGACTTTTACTTTTAAGGACGACATTATATATCAACATCTTGGAAGCAGATATATGCACTGTGGCACACTCGGGGGTGGAATGAGTGTCTACGTGACTGAAATGCTGTCCACACACAGAATGACCGAGCACAGCACTTTATTTATTGTCTCGGGGAGAAAATGGGTTAGTCTGTTACGGGCAATGTCACTGAACGGGTCGTTGTTGTCCAGTCCAGGGGTCAGTACACAGGGTAGGCTCTCGTACAATCCAGGGGTCAAGGGTTCTCAGACAGATGGGGGTCGTTACCAAACAGGGTCCTCATACAGTCGGTTGTCCGCGCTTTCGGCAGTCTCCTCACACTCTCTCTCTTTCCTCCTCTCACCTTCCCCATGGGTTGCACATCTTCCTTGGCTTTCTCTCTCTATTTAAACCCTGCCGCCCCGTGCTCTAATTGGCCAGGTTTTGGAATGGCAAATGCACAACTATTTTGGACTCTATTTTGCACCTATGAAAATAAGGAACTCCTGGCTTAATGAGCACACTCGTAAAGCTGAGCTGTAACTGGAAATCCAAGGTATCTTATGAGATCCTAAAAGCTTAATGTGCACCTACCAGAAAGCCATTAAAGACGCAAGTATGACCTTCTTTTTTGAGTTGGTCTCTAAAAATGGTCACAACTCAAGGGTGATATTCAATACCATTAATGATGTTGTCAGCCCCTCCTCGCATGTTACTACTGAAGGATCCCCAATCAAATGTGAAGAGTTTCTCATTATTTAGTTAAAGTTACTGAAATCAGAGCTCAGTTCCCCCAACTCGGGCCATCTCTGTCATCCTTCTAAACACAGCAACCAGTTTTGAGCCTGTCTCTCCTTTAAGCTTCCTACTCACCTGCTGAAAGAGTGTTTCTATTTGTAATTCTTAATTAGTTACTGGAATCAATCCCTCCAGCTTTAAACACGATATTGTACAACCCCTTCTTATAAAACCCAGTCTTGACCCTGTAGTTCCTACAGGCCCATGTCAAAACTAGGTAGAGGTTTCAAATCTCACCTGGCCCTTTCTGTGTGGAGTTTGCATGTTCTCCCCGTGTTCGCGTGGGTTTCCTCCGGGTGCTCCGGTTTCCTCCCACAGTCAAAAGACATGCATATATATGTGTTTGTGTGTAGTGTGGTGCATGGTGTGATGTACTATGTATATGATGCATGCAATGTATACTCAGGAGGTAGAGTTCCCACCCTGCAACTGCAAGGTCGGCGGTTCGAGTCCAGCTCCTCCCGGATAAAAATCTGTCGTAGTGTCCTGGAGCAAGACACCTAACCCCGAATTGCTCCCGTTGAGCAGGTTGGTACCTTGCATGGCTGCCTCCGCCAACGGTATGACATGTAGGTTGCTTTGGATAAAGGCGTCTGCTAAATACTGTAATGTAATGTGTAAGTCGCTTTGGATAAAAGCGTCTGCTAAATGCTGTAATGTAATGTAATGTTCTAAAACCATTTACAGCTTAACAACAATAAGCATTTTAGAATTTATTTTAACATCACTTTCAAATATTATATTCCTAGGGCCAGTAACCTTCTGACTGTTACTATACCAGAGTACACAGATAAACCAAAGGAGAAATTTACATTTTTTTATCCTCACCTAAAATGTTTTCTAAATTAAACAGTGGATAACACCATGATAGCAATGATCCCATGTACATAGATGCCACTGAATCCATTCAACAACTCCTTGACTACAACTGTACAAAAGTACATAGACATACAACAAAGCACATATATTCTACAAAGGTATTAGTGGTGATAGGACCAGGACAGGATTCTCCATTTTCTCACCAAATGGGTTTTTTACCTCTTGGAAGGGAATCTGGCTGCAAAATACTACTAATTTCCACTACATGAGGCTATGTGCACACAATGCAGCCTTTGGCCATGGCATTTACCCTGTGCAACATCATATTCCAGCGTTGTGCATAGTATAAAATCATTAAAAACCAACTAAATTGTATGATTTTGTCTCAATTTTACAGTACATGGTCGACCATTGCACTGTGGGTGTGGGGCAACTGAGAGGTTTTCTTGAGAAACTGTCACGTTTAGCTATCATCCAATGTAGGCTACTATGTATGTGTAAGTAGCCTACAGTCAGCTGACTGGTCCCTTGACTAAAACCACTAGCATGAAATAAATATAATAATAAAAAATAAAAAAAGAATATCACGTTTGATAATGAAATGCTGATAAAACACACTTTTCTTTGTAATCAATGCGAATGTGTCAGCTACCATTAGCTTGCTTCTTTACATAAACAGCTGATCGGGAGGAGGGGGGCTGATCAACGTAAACAGGTAATGTTGTCTCTTTACCATCACCAGTATCGGTGAAACTAACAAACATGTACTGCAATGTTGTTCTGAGTGCAAAAGAAAGACAATTACTTATTCAAACTGAATTCATATTCATCCAAAAATGTGCCTCGTATGCCTCGTATTCCTCGTCAGTACTGTCGGTAATCCTCAACTTTAACATCACTTCTCCTTTTAATCTCTTCTAATTATAAAACGGTGAACTTCGTTTTCTGCTTTTTCTTCGTCATTTTAAATGTGAAAAAACACCAAAAGTAACACAACAGTTGAAAAACGCTGTGTGTGATGCGTTAAATCCCAAAGCGCAGTGTGAGTTGCATCTCTTTACGCAGGGATATATATAGGCAATGCCGACAGCTACGTGGACTATTGAGCTTGTGTAGGGTTGGGTACCGAAACCTGGACATCACGTCATGTCTGTCATTTGGTGACGCACAAGTAGACCAGAATCCGACAAAGCCTCCCGTTGTGAAAATGAAAGTGAAACTTAAAATTCTACAATTTGCTCCAAACTCGCATGTGCTAGTAACGGTATCTGTAAACAGAAACACTGCTCAACACTCAGATAGAGAGTTAACATGAGTGCTGTGCAAAGACTGGCATATTGCCCTGGTTTACCATTGGTTTCCACTGGAAACGCTGCTATCACTGTTGGTAAAGACAAGTAATTAATCCTATTGAAATTAACCCCCACCGCCAAGTAAGTTTTCACTTGTTATTTCTTTTGCTGTTATTATTATTAGTACTGTAACTGTTATTTACTGTAAAATTCTAAAAGTTGGGTTAGGTTATATTTATTTATTTATTCAGTAGACGGAGGGAGTTTAGGAGGGGAGAGGTAAAAGAGATGCTGTACGTGCCGTTCCCTGCATGGACACTGAAACCCATATACGGACGTCCGCCCCAATCAGCAATAGATGGAGAGCAACTGAGGCGATTAGAGGGAACAATTAGGGCCAATCAGAACACAGGGCGGCAGGGTTTAAAAAGAGAGAGAGCAGAGGAAGATGTGCGACCCATGGGGAAAGTGAGAGGAGGAAAGAGAGAGAGAGTGATGAGACTGCCGAAAGCATGGATGACGTGTGAGGACCCTGCTTGGTATTGACCCCCATCTGTCTGAGAACCCTTCTCCTGCCTTGACCCCCGGATTGGACAAGAGCCTGCCCTGTGTACCGACCCCTGGACTGGATAACGACTACCCCTTAAGTGACATTGCCCGAGACAGTAAATAAAGCGCTGTGCTCGGTCAATCTGTGTGTGGATAGCCTTTCTGTTATCTCCGGTCACGTGGACACTCATTCCACCCACGAGTGTGCCACAATGTGCTAAGTAAATGTGTTAATAGTGTTTTGTATTTATTTACAAGTATAATTTAAGAGTTAATATATTGTTCAATTTCTTTGCCTTTGCAATAAAATACATGTTCTTTAATGCGCTCTATTTTAAAGAAGGTATCGGTTCAGGCACCGTTTAGGCACCAGTACAATTTTTTCATTTTAGTACCGGTATCGTAAAAAATCTAAACGATACCCATTCCTAAGCTTGAGGCATACTACGCAGTCCAAATGTATATGGCAAGTATCAGGTAAGAAGTTCACCATATGATTATTCCAATTAAATAAATAGTTTATTTTCATTTTCTGATAGGTATGATGAACCAATGGAAGAGATGTGCCCAGTTATGTCGGTCCTACCCCAGTATCCTGAATATGCACCTATCCCATGTGTGCATCGAAATCGGTTGCACCTATCTGTGGGAGCTGGGTTTACAGGGAGGGTGCAGTCAGCCATGATGTTGGATATACTGGTGGAGAGGGAGATGGGGCAGATGGACTTGAGGTTTTGGAAGGTTATTGTGCGATATGGTTTGGGTTGGGGGTGGAAATGTCAACGTCCAGGATGATGGTCAGATGGTTGGAGAGGGTGATATTGGTTTTGGAGAGGTTTCTGATGTGGAGGCCAGTGGAACAGACCAGGTCCAGAATATGTCCATAGTTGTGGGTGGGAAAATTAACATGTTGAGTGAAGTTTAAATAATTGAGCATATCCAAAAAATCTGTTGCAAGTTTGCAGTCTGGGGAATCAATGTGTATGTTAAAATCACCTAGGAGCAAAGCAGATGGTGAAATTGTAGATAGCTGTGTAATAAATTCAGAGAGACAGAAAAGATGGGTTGGGTTTGGGAGAACGGTAGATGATAGCAATGACTAGGGGTTTAGGGGCAGGGAGTTTAAATGCCAGGTGTTCAAAAAATGGTGCAGCAGGGATGGAGAGGGTCTGGGATTGAGGTCTTGGTGATGTATGCCAGCAATTAATCCTCCTCGGCCCTCAGGGCTTGGGTTGTCCATGTATGAATATCCAGCAGGGGTGGTTTGATTTAGTGACAGGTAATCCAGAGGTTTATGCCAGGTTTCAGTGAGACAGAGTAAATCTAGTTTATTGTCGGTGATGAATTCATTGAGAATAAGACTTTTGTTACTGAGGGATCTTGTGTTGAACAGGGACTTTTGTTTGGAAATTGGTGTGGGGGACTTGGGTATTGGGCGGAGATTAATACAATTAATGTGGGGATTGTTCTGATGCCTGGTGCACAGCCCGAAATGGCAACGTGGACACTTTTCCATCCCGCGGACCCACCATCCACGGGGAGAACCGCTGGGGTCGGGTGCGCTGTCAGACAGGTGGCAGTGATGGTAGGGGGTCAAGACGGACCAGACCCTGGCGGCAGAGGCTGGCTTTGGGGACGTGGGGTGTGAGGCGCCAGGCGGGTGTGGGGATACTCACAAGTCCCCGGCTGAGCGCCGCTATGTTGGGAGTTTACCCCGGTGGACAAGCGGGTCGCCTCCCTGCGCCTAAGGGTTGCGGGAGGGAAAACTCTGACTGTTGTCTGTGCTTATGCACCGAACAGCAGTTCGGAGTATTCAGCCTTCTTGGAGACCCTGAATGGAGTCCTGTAT
>OMOT01059930.1:0-20388 GCA_900312575.1 Acanthochaenus luetkenii | reverse complement strand
GCGGAGGAAATGCGCCCGGCGGGGGCCAGCCAGACACGGGGAGAGGTCCCGCGAGTCCATCTACAAATGAGTGAGTGAAGCTGGGTTGTTTTCAAATGAAATTTCAATGGTTGTGTGAATAACAACTTGAAGTTGTAACAGTGTTGCTTTGTTGATGCTTTCTGGCTCTTTGTTGTGATTCCAATGGCTCTATAATTGTTGACAGTATGACGATAGTTTGTTGTGGATGTAGGCCTAATAATAATAAATATAAATAAAAAAATATGCTTGTTGTATGGTTGGATGGCTTGCAGACATGGTCGAGTTGGTAGTATTGAGTTGGCTATTTGATATTATATATATATTTATTTATTTATTGGGGGGGGGTATTGAAGGCCCATTGTGAGAGGGCACGGCCCGCCACTGTCAGATACTAACTACATTATATACTATGTCATACTATACTACATCATATATTAACTACATCATACACCATTCTACAGACAAACGCATGTCGTTGGACTGTGGGAGGAAACCCACGCAAACACGGGGAGAACATGCCAACTCCACACAGAAGTGACCAGGGCAGACTCGAACCCACAACTCTCTTGCAGTGAGGTGACAGTGCTAACCACTGAGCAATCTTGCTGCCCCTCCTTCAAAGGGAACAAGCTATGGTAGCTAGCTACTGTGAAAAAAAGTCTGAAGTTACTATCATGAGCCTGAACTCGTACTTCAGTAAAGTCCAAATTGCATCTCAAGAGGTGAAAACCTACACGAGCGACAGCGTCTACTCCCTACTCAGGATGATCAGCCCCGCTAACATCAGTTGGTACATGCTACAATGTGGTCCTCCATTGTTACATTGTTCTTTTCGGCAAGTGTCTACGCACTGAAACAACAGGAATGTGCAAGTCGTCTTAAAGCGTATACTACATCGTTTACAGAGAGGTGAATCTCAACATTTGTTGATTTGTTTAGTTGCAGAAGACTAATTTGCAGTCAATGGGACATCACGCAAGCCAGTTAGTCTTTAGTCAACCAAGGTGAGGCCTTGCCCTAAACGTCTGCTTCAGCTCCCTATAGAGGCCAGTATTGGACCAGAAATTATACAGACCATTTAATGCAGTGGTTCCCAATCCTGGTCTTCAGGGCCCAGAGCCCTGCTGCTTTTCATTTCAGGGACAGATTTACACCTGGGACACCAGGTGAATGCAATTAACTGCAATGAACTACCTGGTAGGACAGAAAACCAGCAGTGCTCTGGGTCCTGTGGACCAGGATTGTGGACCACTGCTTTAATCCATGCCTGCGTAGTGCTAGTTTTGTGAAACCTCTAGATTCCCATTGAATAGAACCACTGCATTCATTTCAGTGTCATGCAATTTGTCCATATCCAATGATATTTATGCACGAATAAAGCAGGGAAAGACTTATTTTCCAGCAGTAAAGCAAATATGTTTATTAAGCACTTTAATATACATCAGAAAATTCCACTTCATATAATACAGGAAGTATTTTAAAATGAAAGTTGAATGTACATGGTAAGCTATTTACAATCCAATCATTGACAGTCAAATCAAAGATGACAGACAAAACACAGGCAAGACAAACAAGATAACGGCTTAACAAGACTGTTTTCCAACACTGCTTCTCGGCCTGATCCTGCCTGGAATCCTTCTGTTGACCCTTCATGGCATACTTTTGAGCTACTGTTGTACTGAAGAGCTGAGAGCTTTGAATAGGGCTTATAAGTGTTTGTGCATGCGATAGGTTTCCACTCTCCCAAACCCTCCCGCTCTTGGCAAAAAATAGCTCACCGTTAACATTATGAAAAGCCTGCAAAAATATGACACAGCCTGTAAACGCTAACGCAGCTCCACATAGTTCATGAGAAACAGATGTTTCAGTTCCCCCAGCGTCATAGTCGAGCACCTCCTCCCTCCATCTCCAGTGGGGTTAGGTCCTGTTGAACTGATATGCAGCTGCTCTCAGGGAGGAGGTGGGACAAAGTATGTTGTTTCAACTTTGGCTTCGCAACTATGCATTTCAAACGATGCTTTCAAACCATAATAGTATTGAAATCTACAAGGTGTCTTAATGGCCCTTTGAGCCGTTTTCTATTATGCCCGTGGAAAGACCAGCGGGAATTACTGAAACATATTAACCACATGACAAACATAAGGGAAACAAAGCTTGAATTTTGTTTCTTGCATTGCAGTAGGTTATACATGGAACTCTGCAGACAAATGCATTTAAAAAGAAATCATTGCTTTCACTTGAAATAGTTGCATTTAGCATCAAACTCTGCTGACGGTACACAATGTGTTATTTAAATATTTTAAATGCACGCACAAAACTATAAACACACAAACAATAGAAAAATCCCATAGGGACAAAATGAACTCACAGATTTTTGACATTTTCAATAAATTCTCCCCCTCCCTCGGATATCTGTAATACACAATGCACAAAGCCAACAAAACCGGGAGTCCAAAATAACTGCAGGCAACTTTTGAACACAGCACCATGGTAGAGCGTACAACACAAAATGTAGCAAAAGTGGCTTTTTTCCAAAAATAAATATGCTTGTATATACTTGTGAAGTAAATTGCCACAGCTATTAACATATTACACACAGCATAGGTTTAGCACACTGATGAAGGTTAACAAATTATTTGGGGTCTCTAGAATATCAATGCTCTTAAATTCATACCATGGCATCAATTACTTTTATGTCCTCTGGTTTGATGCGACAATGTACTCAGTGGTACATTGCTGTCAGTGTGAAGAAAAGAAAAAAGCAGACAGAACAAACAACAAATGTAATATAAAATAATAAAAAAGGCATTGGTACATTTCTCTTGAATCTTGAACAAACGTCTGTTTGATAAAAACACATGGATGGGGGTACGGGGCGAAGGGAACAAATGCATGTCTGTCATTTTACTCTTAAAAGTGCATACACTCTTTATTAAATAGCAATACATTAAATTAAAATGATAGTGTGCATGAATACATGAAGAAGGCTGTAACAGATGTAGGCACATCGCAGTATCAGTTCACATAAGCCTTAGGCAGCAATCAACAATCTTCCCTAGGTATTTTTTGAGGTCTCCCACTGATGAGTGGCAAAAAAAAACTATACATTTTTTATACAGATGAAAATAGTTGCTTTGGCACATTCCCTCCAATGTCTGCATGACAAATGGCACATCTGAAATGGTATAGGAATGATTTAGGTTAACGCTTTGTTGGGAAAAAAGTCTGTTTGGCCAGATTGAGGCACTCTTCTGAATGCATCCATCATGCACATGTCTGATGAAGTCCAACTAATATATTGAGTGCAATCCAGTAACAGCTAAACAGTCCTTTATTAGCTTCTATTTTGACACAGTAAATGAACAGACAAGCTAAAGCATTGCCTACGTGCTGTCATGCTGACCTTAATTTCAACTTTGAGACAAACGCTAAGATGTATTTCAACTAGAGCACATAAGGTGGGGTTAGTTTGAAAGGGAATTCTTACCAGCTATAAAGGAGTCTCCTTTTTGTAGTTAAACCCGGGGTCGGAGCCTTCAATCTGCAGTTTCAGGGCTTGTTTAAGGCTTAGTTCAGTTTCCCCTATGGGATAGTTCTCCAGAACATCCTGGTGGCCTCTGTTCTGGACAGTCCGAGGAACTGACAGCCTCCCCAGGAAAACCTGATTGCTATGTAGATGGTAGTTGGGGTTGGTCATGATGCCATTCCTTTTCTTCTCAGAACAGCTCTGCTGTTGGATAAACAATTGATCTTGGCCCTGTCCCCCGTCCTGCTGGATCGAACCACCGATCATGATCTTACAATGGGGATCCTTCACTGCAGTGTTTGCTACCGCCTTGTTGAGGGCAATCCTCTTGTCAAACTGGGTCATCTCATACTCCAGAACCTGTCCATGGGCTGATCCGCTGTTCTTGAGTTTTTTCTTGTCTACCAATGCCCCTTTACTGCTCGATGTCCCATTTCCGGTCTTACTTCCCTTTGTTGACTTGAGACCAGGTTTTAACTGAGTCCAGTCAAAATCGTTGGATGGAGATGATGGCTGCTGACCAATGGACTTAGTGGTGGAGGACGGGGACACAATAGACTGTCGACTCCGGCTGCGAGGCAGAGAGTGCTGTTGGATTTGCTCTGTAAATGTCAATCCATGGAAACTGTCTATTGGCACGGTCTGCGCTGTAGCGGTGGATGAGGTGGTTCTCAAAGATGAGTTCTTTGAGCTCTTGAGGGAATTATTTGAGAGGGAGGACTTCTGTCTGTCTACAGTGGAATCGGGAGATTCTGATGGGGAACTGAAAGCGTGGACGGGTCCATTGGGTAGACCGCGCCCAGATGACTGCATATCTCCAGCTCCAGTGCTACCAGAGCTACTTGATTTGATGGTGAGGGACTGCATTTTACCAGTTACAGACAATGGTGTTTTCTCTTCCATGGTGTGTACTGGAGAGGGGTTGCAGCCATTCTGAGTTGTGGCCCCATACTTCTCCAGGAGTTTTATGATCATTGAATGGCCACCTTTTGCTGCCACTCTCATAGCTGTGCGCCCAAACTGGTCAGCATGGTTAGGGTCAGCACCATGCTCAAGAAGTATTTGCACAACATCAATGTGGCCCTCCTGGGCAGCTATGCCCAGTGCTGTCGCACCCTGGTTACATGTATGATCCACATTCGTGCCATTGTCTATCAAAAACTGCACAACTTTTGTGTGACCTTGCCAAGCAGCAGACTGGAGGGCAGAGCGCTTCTCATTGTCACAGGAGTTCACATCAGCGTGATAGTTAATCAGCAGCCTTACCATTTCTACATGCCCTTGCCAGCAGGACACGTGGAGAGCCGTTCTGCCCTCAGTATCATTAGCCTCCACATTTGCCCCATTTTCAAGGAAATACTCTGCCATGGCCAGCTGATTCTCAAGCGCCAATATGTAAAGTGTCGGGCGTCCATCTGCGTCTTTGTAATCTATATCAGCGCCGTGGCTCAGCAGCAGTTCAACAATATCCCTGTGGCCTTCTAATGCGGCCACCCGTAGAGCATTCCTCCCATCATATCCCCTCTGGTCAATGCATGACTTATTTTCCAGAAGAATTTGTACACAGTCGTAATGTCCCTCTTGTGAAGATAATATTAGGGGTATTCTACCATCATTATCTACCTCTATACAACGAGCACCTTGCTCAATAAGGGCATCGCATACTTGGCGGTGGCCCTCAAATGAAGCCATGTGTAGCGGCGTCCAGCCAGCATCGTCCCGGTGATTCTCATCCAGACCTCTGTCCAGCAGAGTTCGGACCACCTCTACATTCCCCTGAGCAGACGCAATGCTCAGGACAGTCCTTCCCTCACTATCGATACTATCAACAGCAGCCCCCCAGAAAAGCAATGTGTTGACAACAGAGGCGTGGCCCATTGATGCAGCAGCAAGTAGAGGGGTGCGGCCATTGTTGTCCGTGTGATCCACATCAGCTCCGCCTTCCAAAAGCAGATCAACTACATCTACATGTCCTTCATAGCCAGCAACAAGGAGAGGGGTCATGCAGTCTTTGTCACAGTGGTCAACTTCTGCTCCCCTATCGATCAGAAGGCTTACAACAGAAGCATGGCCTTTACTCGCAGGTACACAGAGAGCAGCAACTGAAAGGGCAGTCCTGCCATCCACATCTTCATGATTAACCTCAGCCCCATGGTCCAAGAGGTGCTCGACGATCTCTCTGTGACCCATGTATGCTGCAGCAATGAGAGCTGTTCTTCCTTCATTATCTGCCTTGTTGACCTCAGCTCCATGTTGAAGGAGGTTCAACACAATGTCTTCATGACCTCCCCAAGCAGCAGCTCTCAAAGCAGTTCTACTGTCAGCGTCGGCACAGTCCACTTTGGCACCAGCGTAGAGCAGAGCAGATACCACCTCTGAATGTCCGCCCCAGGCTGCTGAACGAAGGGCGGTCCATCCATCATGATCTGTGTGGTTTATGTTGGCCTCACAGCCAATAAGGCAATTAACCACCTTGGTGTGGCCCTGCCTTGCTGCAAGAGTAAGTGCCGTTTGTCCGTGGTTGTCTTCAAGCTCCATGTTTGCCCTTCTAGATATGAGCAAGTTCACCACGTCAAGGTTTCCACTGTATGCAGCGTTGGCCAGCAGAGTTCTCCCATTGGAGTCACACTGGTTCACGGAGGCCCCATTGTCAAGTAATGTCCGTATTGAGTCCTCTCTTTCCAGGGCCTGTTGCACAATACACGAGGCATGGTCATCCTCATTGTTCACATGAGCGCCAGCTTTGACCAGAAGTTGTAGCACCTCCTGTTCTTTTGGTATGGAAGTGGTTAGAGAGTCTTTAGCAGGAGTACCATTCCAAACCATCCAAAGAGCAAGATTAAATGGCTCAATCTGCAGATTGGAATTGACAAGGTGCAGGGCAAATTCCTGCACTTCGAGTGGTTTGAGCTGCTTGGCACGGCAAGTGTAACTCATCGCCAGCATCCTATGCCCCTCTGCTGCATTGCACAAGTATTTCTGGGTGCAATGCTTAACGTCCAGTAGCCACTCTGCAAAACTGTAGTGAAAAAGGATTTTAGTACTCCCAAGGCCATCAACCAACAACTTGGAGAGAATGTCCATCTTTTTCTGAAACTCCTCCATGGTCAGAGTCATGTTTTTGGTCCAGACTGCATGGTACAGTTCCTTGACCGTGAGTGGCCTGCAAGTTGCCAGGATCACATTGAGGATGGGCTGGACTTTGGCAAACTGTTTCCTGACAAATAGTCTCTGGCAGAGCCACAGGTAGAGGCCATTGAGTGTGCCGGGGATGTCACGGATTTCGCGAAGCATGATGAAGTTCTCCACCACGCCATCCAGCACACGCTCAAGGTAGAGGAAGCAGCCGCTGCTTTTGATGTGGAGCTGGTTGAGCATCTCAGCTGTCTCCTTGGTCAGATGCTGCCTCAGGGCCTCTTCCTGGTCCAGCCTGTGGAGGATATACTGCTGGACATCCTTGACAATGTAGGCCTTGCGCAGATCATCAAGGCTGATTTTGCGGAATCCTGAGGGAGAAAAAAAAGAAAGGCACATTAGATGAGTGTCATTACAAATCTATAACATTTAATAAAGATCTAGAAAATTAAGATAAGAAACATTTCAACACACATTTCAAAAATAACTTTGGCAATACATGAGCAATACGAATGGATATAAACTAGCCAATGAACGGCAGTGTCAGTAGTAATCAGTTGACAGTGTTATTTCCCCCCTAGAGTCACAATCTGAAGTCTGACCTTGAGATCATACCCACTATTTATCCACTGATCTTTTACCTTTGGATAATTTGCTTAAGCCCACCTTTAATTTCCTAAGGCACAGGATAATTAACGCTAAAGCCATGTTTTTAAAATGAAACCTTTCAGAGGAATTGAGAGCATGACCCCCCTGGTTGCTGGCAGCAGTGAGCTTTCAACCACTTTCAATTGTAATAATATAGAAAATGTGCATGTTTGAGGATAAACTAAATGCAATAATTTCAGAATGAACATCTCATTGAAATGTATTAAAATATACATGAAATGTATGCACTATTACTTCTTTTTCATGTCCCTCTAAAGTCCACTGTTAAAATATACAAAACAGGCATACAAAAGTACAAACATTCAGGGACGTGGTAAGAAACACAAAAAGCAGGAAAACAGTATTCTCAGATTAGAAACAAATGGGGTCTGTGTGTCTGGAAAAACTGTTGACATCCTGAAAAAAAGGGTAACAAACCCCCTCTAATACTGAAACAGGGATGATTGGCAACTAAACCCATCCATTGACTGTATAGGCTATTAGTGCTAAATCAGCAGGGGCAAAGCTGCCATAGAGGCTGAAGATGTACAGGAATCGAATGGAGAACAAGGGAGACATAATTTCCATGCCTTCAGCACATCAATGGCCTGTAAAACATCTCTCCAGTGTCTCACTCATTATCATGCAACATGGTCCCAGCACAGACCATATAAATCGTAATGAAAAAAATAAATAACATGGATCTTAATCAATGATCGTTAATGGTTAATTCCTCTCCCAGACAGTGGAACAATAACCCTATAATAGCCTCCTCTAATGGGCATAACGTGTACTTTTCTCCATGTTAAAACAATCTGTTCATGGTCTGCACAGCCTGCAACCCAAGGGCAGGGAGAGCATTTTTGCATACTTTTATTTACAGTTCCCATGGTTCTCAGGCTTACTGGGGCAAGAAGAAAATGTCAGCAGAGGCTCCCTCAGTGTTATTGACATATTTCTCAATGACAAACAGGCTTCCTACTCTGGGAAAGGGGGTTGTTATAGTGCTTTCATATCTAACTGCTTAGATGTGTAACAGCCTATTGCAGACCGTGTTTCCTGAAAAAAGAGGTGCAATTTTATCTCATTAACATTTACCTTTGAAGTGAAGGTACCTTATTGATTGTAAACTATGCATTACCAACTATGTATGAACGGAAATTACTTGAAAAGAATTAAAGGAAAACAAATGCACCTGAATCAACACCAAACACATCGATCTTTAAGAGTAACAGATTGCTTCGATTATATAATGCAACTTTTCCCTGCGCAGAATATGAATCACACTGTCATCAAGCCGGAGGCACTGCTCTCTTCATCCGACTGGTATTGTGTGGGTAGGCCGTGAAATCGTATTCCACACAGGGCTAATGGTAACCACAGCTGGAGATAAATGACAAACCTCCCCCAATAGACTATTGTCTAAGGATTTATAGAAAAACAAATACAGCCTGCAAGTTCCCAAGCAGGTACTGACAGCTTGGATAACAGACTGGTAAAACAGCAGGAGCAATGACTTATCTTTATCACCCACTTTTGAGTCTTGAGTGTTTGGCAAGATAAGCACACCTCAACTCAAGAGGGCTGCATATATAATAATGTTATTTGGCCTCGTCCTTGATTCCATCCTTATCACTTCAAATAATGTGATAAAAAGAAATTATAGCACTCAAATATACATATAATTTAGTTGTATCCTTTGATGACAGAAAATGAGAGAATCACAAATCACACTGTTGGACTGTCAGTTAGCAATAATGGACCACAACAGCAACACCACTACCACCACTGCTAGGGAAGATATGAAAAAAAAAAAAAAAAGGGTTCCATTTTTGGGATTTGTGTTTTTATCATAATATGGTATCCTAATAAGGACACATTTAGCTCTTCAACATAAACTATAACTAAAACTGGGACAGATGTGAAACCAATAACCTCCAGGCACTGCTACAAAGAAAAATTATAATGGAAACACACTCACTCCATATTACATATACTGTATATTCATGTCCACAGTGCAAAGTGTCCAATCTGACAAAACAGTTTATTCCCCATAGCAGTATCACTTTCCAGCAATGTGCTGTAAGATCATTACAAGAACCCAGTGACCCTAACCCACTTTGATGCAGACATTGTTTTCAGTGACTGTGTGGATTTTCCATATCCCCCCATCCCTCTCTCAGGCTCCATGACCTCCTGCTCAAGCTCCCAGCCTAGTCATGGGAGCTACACGCAGGGTAACACGCATGTGCAGTGGAAATTATTAACACTAGCGGAGGTAGAAAGAGTCTCAAAATAAGTACGGATTACAAAATACAATTTTACTCAAGTCAGAGTACCGGTAAGTACAAGAGCAGCTAAGTAAAAACACTTAGTTACTTTTGAGGACTAAAACCATTAACATTTTGTGTATATTCCAAACCTTTGCCCAAAAATCTGACACATTACCCATTTTGGCATTTGGTTATGGTTATGGTCGGGTTTATATCAAAAGCTATAGCAATACTTAAAGATGGTTAAGTACCTTAAGGTGCATTCCAGATGTACTGACTACTCCTCTGTATAAAACTTGAGTAAAGGTAAGACAAAATACTTTTGAAAGGGCATCTTTAAAAAAACGTTTTTACAACATTATGAAACTAGCGTTACTCTTAATGTACACAAGCAAAATGTAAGCAAAAACAAAAATTTAACAAATGTTTCAGCCCATCAGGCTACCATCATCATTTTTCACTTTTCTGGTATATGGGCTTTCTTTCATCTTCCGATGGTGATTTTGAATTCTGCATTTCAGCCAACGCACAATCACAAGTGCCTTAGTCAACACAGGTGCACTATCAAACGTTTGTATTAACTTATTTCATGGTTAAAAAAATTGCCACTGCATGATTGGTGTGACCCCCCCACATGTCTGACTTTCTGACGTCATTGACTCTTCTTGGTCCTCCTACTCCTTCTGAACCCAATCCTTCTTTGGGCATTCTGGGATAGCTCCAGCTGGGACAGGAAACCCACTAGCTGAGAGGGGGGAAGAGGCCATTAACAGGGGAGAAAGGAGGACAGAACTGCTAAAAGGGGACCAAAAAGAAAAACGATTTTCACCCAGCAAGTGATTTCAGCAAAGCGTGACATTTTAATATTTTGTCTTGATGCTGATTTTGAATTGTTCCATTCGCTGAGGAACTAAGAAAAACAGAGCATGTGCATTACAACCCCACTCTGGAGATGTTACTCTCATGAATATTTTGACAGGGGAACAAAGGAAAAATGCTTCCATGCTGTAGTTTTATAATGAATAGTTTGTCCTACATTCCACGGTCGCTGACACACCAATTATGAAGATACACAGACTAGGAAAGCTGGAGGAGGGAGAAGGAGAAAAGTGACTGCTATTACTGTGAAATAAAGCACTTTCATGGATAAAACAACTTTTAAAAATCAATTTCTAGGGGCCAAGACGAAGAAAAAACGATTGAACAAGCAAGGACCTCCAGTCTTAACACGCCAAAACCTTTCTTTCAATTACTGTAAATGGTGGAAGATGACCTACAATTTCCACTTGAGTCATTGCAGACGTCACTTCATATGGTCTGGATCTCAATTGTGAAGTTATGGCATTATCATTGCCCTACTATTGCAGATAAAGCACTAAAGCAGCCACAGGGCAAAGGCATCCAACCAAATATTTGATGGCTGTGCCATGTATTGTCATGTAACAGGAACTATTTTCAATACTATGCAGGAACTGTTATTGGCTACCAATGTTCAAATGCTTTCCAAGGACCATTTTCTTTCCCTCCAAAACCCAACAGCAGCAAAGACCTAGGTTTAACTGTAGCTGAATATTGTGTGTGTGTGTAGACAGTTGAGTCTGAACAACGCGACTGCTAAACAAGCAACAAATGACACATTCATCAGGGCGAGGGATGCAGCTCCCGAGTACAGGCCTCTGAGCCAGCTGCTGCTCGTTACGGAACTGGATACCGGCCACAAGAGACAGAGCCCCACGTACAAAAGAGGGACTGTTTGCCTTCTAGATTAATTTTTCAGAAGACAAATGAGGCAGCGTGTGTGTGTGTTAATGTTTGTTGAGAAATGAAAGGTTCCAGCTCATCAACCAGGATTTAAGAAAGGCAGTGTCTCAGATTCATCACGTTCGTAGCGAGACACCATCTTAAGTCATAGGATCCAAAAAGAAAACAGAAACCCAAGCCTTGTTGCCCTCTCCTCAAGCTCTCCAGTAAACCCACGCTCCACAAATGTCTGTTCGACAGCTGCAGAGTTCCCAGCTCCAAAACATAAGCACGCCAACCTCCTGAACACAACTATGTCGATGAGAGTCAGCTCCAATGGTCTGCAAACAGTCCTTTGAAAATGCGCTGCCATTTCATATTTGAAAATGATGTTCCTTGTTCGAATATATACCATGTAATTTATAAGAGTGGAGACGGCACATTCTATTTAATCTTAAATGGATGTGGCTCATCCACAAGTGAGATTGACAAAAGCCAAGCACTGAGAGGCCTCGGCACTCTTTCAACTATACAAAGATAACTCTTGGAAGAGGTTAATTTTAGCTTAGCAACTACATTTTATGTGTCAATTCTATTCTTGTAAGTTTCCTGATATATGAAGCACCGCTAAGCAAGGCACAGTGAAACGATTACGCTTTAACAATTAATTTGTGTTATGCTGGAGGCAAAGCGCATGAAAACATCCTTGCCCAAACACGCCTCATGCTGAATTTCAAACGGTATGCAGAGGTTTTCCAGTCTAACCTGTTATGGTGTAACTGAACAGGGCTGGGAACGGGGACAAACAAAAATTACAATGAGAGGAATACATTTAAAACACTGACAGCCCAGCACAGCTTTAAGTCTGCAATACAATAGTCCTATCAAACCACCTGCACGGAAAAGGTATGACACGCCGGGGAATACATCCATCAAAAGATGAATTATGCGGAACATTGCAGAGCCCACGGCCAGATGATGAAGGCTTTTTTTTCTTCTAACAGCCAATGAAATGAGGTGCTGTACTGTGTTTTTGAATTAAGGGAAATCATGAGGATGGTGACATGAGATTAACTCGTAAGGCAGCACACCTGGTCATATCTATATGCCTCCACTCAGAGTAGATATCCATGATGGGATACACTAAGAGACTATATATCATGGAACTTCTTGATAGAGTACAGCTGCACGGATGACGGATGATATTTCTTCCAAGTGAAAAAATTCAGAGAGAGAGAACTACTGCTGAAATAACGGAGCGCTAACATTTTCTGACTCATGCTAAGAATACACAGATCAAACATAACCAACAGTATATAAATAGTATGAACTTTATTCAAAGTGTTCATTTACCATTTTCTGCAAAATCAGGAAAAAGTAGTACTAATGTTAGGACCTTATTTCTTCTGGTTGATGTCATGCCGCATTATGTTTTTCAATTTTTCACGTGATCTTTTTATGTGCTAAATAAGTTTCATGACCCTAAGAACCATAAAATCCAGTACAAACCCACTGTCATTTCAAAAATGCATAGTTGTCAACCTTAAAAAAATGGGTTTTTTCCTAGACTCCAATTTACGTTTTGGAGATACCAGGTTTTGGTCTTGATGGCAGCGATAAGCTGTAGTAACCCTGGGAGTTCCTTGCCCCATAGAGGATCATATTTCCCAAATTTCTCTGTTTTTGTTCATCATCACACTGGCTGACCTCCCAGCGACCTCATTTAGCCATATCGCCACATGCTTCCATTCACCTGCACAGAAAACTACTCAGTCTAGCATGTCAGTCACGTTTTATTGGTCATCCAGTCAAATAACCCATTATCTGCTATCAACATGCAGCACCAGGAAGGTCTGGAACCATTTTGGGTTCACAGGGAAATGTCCAGACAACAGCACATGAAAAGCTCACAGAGCTCACTGTGGAATCGGGTAAGTTATCCGTGGCATGCAAGTCAAGAGGTAGTGTGGGATAAAAACCCTGTCTTTACTTTAGAGCCCTTTACCCCTGCAGCAAAACCAGCCAATGACGTGCCAAGAATTCCAATGCATTTATTTTACCCAAAGTTAAATTAAGACCTAATTAAAACACCCTTCAATTAAAGCAAAAGCTGACAAGTCTCACTCTGTACCACAGCCTAAAAAACCCATTCTCAAGTCTATAAAGCTTTGGCAGGGGCATGCCACATACCAAAGGGCATCACCTTAGAGGGAAAGAGGCCAGCCGGTTCCTCCGCTATGTTTAGAATCATGTTACTGCAGTGCAGCAACCAAGGTGTTATAGATACAGACACAGTAGACCTGTAATTTACCTGACTGTCAGACTGCATAGTGGTAAATTACAGTATTCAGCTAGGATTATGGCCTTCAGCTCATCCCATGTGAGGCTCAACATGCAGCCTCACCGACGACACCACATACATGAATATGAACACAAATCATCTTGTCTGCATAAGCCAATTTCAAGAAGGGCGGTAAGCTAATGAAATATGCCATCCTTGCTCATGTTGCCCAGGCATCGAGGTGCAGAGACAATCAATATTGAAAATGCAAAGAAGCGAAGATAAAGCTTTGGTGTGTGGAAGCATTTGTTTTGCTTTTTGGTTTGGTGTCATGCAATTTAATGTGCTTCTCCCTGATGAATGCCACAGCATGAGCAAAATGTTTGTAAGTTTTTAATATGTTCTTTTGAACTATGAAATAAAGGCTTTTTACATTTTTTGCTTTTAGAATGCCTTCCTTTTTCCATATGTAGTTTTTATTCTGGCATCTAATCCCTCATAAAAATTACGATTTCATTTCACCGTTGGATTGTAATGTATCTGTAGCATTCACACCACAATACATCAAACCCTCTATCAATGATGCCGCAAAATGTCATTTACTGGTGAGTCAGTAAGCAGAGCCATCTTTGTCTCCCTGTGGGGAGCATTCCACGGCTGGCCCAGAAGAAATAAACCGTCCTCGCAGCTTCACGACTGTGTTTGTGTTGTCAGCCGGCCAGAATATCTCGCAGTCCCTCCAGTGAGGTCTCACGTTTGCCCAAAAAGAGAAGTATGCATAACAATATCCAGGGAGACGCTAAAGAGTTTCGCTGACCTTTTGCGGAGGAGCGGCTGTGCTCTGTGGCCCCTCAGTGTCACACGCAGGCCTCGGAATAAAGGGCCAGTCCGAGAGGTGGGGCAGGGACGGGGGAGAGGAGGGTGCCCACTTCAAACAGGGATGCTATTTTACATTTGTGATCAGTGGTGGTAAATCAGTTCTGTCTCTTGTTGGGTGGGTAAAGAAAGCTCCATTCATGGTCAGAGGAGGAAGATGTGGTTCAGGTTCGTGCTAGGGTGGGATACCCTTTCTCTAAAGAGACGCAATAGCAGAGAAACAAAAACTCAGATCCACCCTAGACCAAGTGGGTAGCTAGACAATTTCCTGAAAGTGTAGCTTTTATTATATAATAGGCGTGGAATTCGTAATGACTTATCTAGCAATACAAGGTATACAAGTAAAACCAGTGATTACTTATGGTAAAATAGACTAAATAAGGATGTGAGTAAATGTATCATCTAAGGAAGGATATGAGTAAACTCCCATCAAAATGCCTCGCAGCGTGAGTGTCTTCTTAAAGTGGCCACACTCTCCAGTGACATTCCTGAGACAGAACAAGGAATATAACAGTCTTAATTATAGTTGTGATTCATAACTAGGAGGAGCTTTTGTGTGCATCTGTGTGTGTGTGTGTGTGTCTTATACCGGTTGTTTTCAAGTTTTGGATGGTGTATACTGCATCCCTGCATTTTTCTAGCAAGGTGCACTGGGCAGTACAGTGGCTCAGTGGTTATCACTGTGGCCTCACAGGTTCTAATCTCCACCCCGGTCCTTTCTGCGTGGAGTTTGCATGTTCTCCCCGTGTTAAGACATATGTTTGTGTATAGTATATGATGTATGTATGACATAGTATATTATATATATGATGGTATGTAAGTTGTTTTGGATAAAAGCGTCTTTTATTACTATTAATTATGTGTTGATCAAAAATTCCAGGGTTTGTAGATACTCTCCAGCTCCCCGTGCAGTACTCACACCTACCCCTAGGAGTATGCCTGCACATACCTCAACTTGAGAAACAGTGACTTCGACAAGCATGCACCACAAAGAATATTGGGCAGATGGTAGGCATTACAGTTCAGTGATGCTTCCACGCCGATAAAAAGATCACACACAAGGATGGATCAAATGCTATGAAGCGCTTATGAATACAATTAGTCCGTCATTTTCAATGACAGCCTCAGCAAATCAATGTTTAAAATACAATGCAATGAACAATGGATTTTCTCCAAAGTTCAATTAAAAAATTTTACATTTTATTTCTGCTCCACAATATGGCCTTCAACTTCACTGCAACCAGGCTAGTTAGGGATTTGAAACAGGTACGGCTCATTAAAAAGAGGGATTTCAATGTCAGCACATTAAATTGTTACCCGCAGTTCTGAAAACGTATCACCTGTATCAGTCATGTGCGAGTAAGCAATCCAAAAAACTACAGAAAATGATGAGATTAAGGTATGAGATGTTGAAAAAATGTCAGTGGCTGTTTCCATTTAAACCCACCACCTCCACCCGGCCCTCCCTTTCCCTTGCTCTCCCTTCTGCCGGAGGCCTTGTTAAATTGGCACAGATTCTAGCCGGCTCCCAACCAAAATCGCTGCCTAAGTGTTTCCACTCTGCTTCACCGATGATGGCCTTACAGTAGCGAAACACATTGAGAGGGTAAGGGCAGAAAAGCAACCTTTTCGCCATAGGTCTCCTGTCACTTGGGACGTAAAAAAGCAGCACTTACTGCAAATCCTTGACCTTACCCCTTCCGTTCCATTTAACAGCTTATGAAGGGAAAAGTATCAGGATGAGACCGTCGCATTAGTACAACCCTGTGAAATTCGGTGTACAAGATAATAGACGGAGACTGATGCTTAATAAAAACAGAGCGATCATATAATTGTGAGTCAGTCAGAGAGATACTCTGCAAAATTCTTGTGCTCCTCCTCATAAACAGAACAGTCTTTGTTTGTGAGGCATTAGCCGAGCGGATGCGAGCGAGGCATTCTGGTGGAAAAGTCAGAATGCCTCCTTCTTCCTGCTCGGTCTCAGAGGTGTTGAAAACTTCCCAAAGCACATTCCACTCTGAGACAGACTTGAGGAATAACAGTTGAGCAAGGAAAAAGGAATCCATAGCTTTGCTCCTGGGGAAAGAAATCTATCCTTGAAAGATTTACTCAGATGAAAGTGTTCCAAATGACGCCCAAGTGAATTAAGACAATAGAAATTCTTCAGTTGGTGAAAGAATCAAAATTCTGTCAGAAATCTTGGGAGGGTTGGACCAGACTTCTGCTCCAGTACTGAAAAGTGATTCCTCAAACTTGATTGACATGGAACCACAAAGTTCCCATCTCCACAGAATGGAGTATACTGGGAAACCCACAAAACGTCCACCCCAGACAAAATAGGCTGTTCCTATAAAATAAGAGTTGGCTTTGCACAGAGCATGAAAGTGGACTTGTAAACAATAGAGAGGGTATTGTTAGGGGACGCTTGGCCTCAATTTGATACTCTGAAGTCCTTTGGTCTATTTTAGGTTTAGTGCTGCATGAATAAGGAGTATTCACACTGCTGTCATAATACGTCCCTGTAGCTAATGGAGGACATGGTAAGTGAGAGTGTGTTGTGTGTGTGTCTATATCTGTGCGCGTGCAAGAGAAAGAAGCCAGTCCTGAAAAAGCATTTTCAATGTTGAGCTAAAAGCGGAAGACTGAATCTAGACAAAACGGAGACGATGCTAAAAGCATCAAAAAAATAGAAAAATGACCTTATTGGAGCTCTGCAAGTGTCTCATTGCACAAACTCAATGGGATAAAACCCTATGGTACCCTGCACTATATTACATCTAAAAACCACTATACTAGACCAAAGAATTAAGTCCATGCGCAAATAAATGCAGACACACTGTAAATACTAATATTAAAATGTCCTTAACTGCTAAGTTTCTCTCAAACTCCTTTCAGCCAAGGGCATCACATTTAATGTTTAAGTTTGGCTCTGTTCCTCTCTGCACAAAAGGATACTCCAACCAATTTCAGGGCAATTAAAATAACCTTGACAAGTGCTTGGTCAGTATAAAAGCGGTGGCAAAAACAGAAAGAGATGAGTCAATCTAAAAAAAATAAAAAATAAAAAAAAGAACCAGAAAAGTTCCTTCAAACCAAAAACAAAGAGACAGGCTCGTCAGATGAAAATATAAGTGGAAGAAAGAAAACAGGCAATCACAGAAAATCTAAGATACCAGGAAGTAACTTACTGATAACAATTAGCCATTTAGATTTGTAGGACTGCATTGTCAACTTTCTATTAAATAAAATCTGAGGATCAAGATCTATGGTTGGGAGTAATAACAATAGATAACAACACATGAACATATAGAATGGGATAAACCAGAAAATACAGTTATATGCAAATTGCGGTTGTGTCAAAATCAAATATTAAGTACCTCCCCAGTCATGTCTAGGTGATATGTAAGCTCAAAGTCTTAAATAATGCTGTGAAGCTGCTCCATACTATGCTCTTTTACCAATCGGCAGGATCTGGTGTACTGTAACTCTCCCTTGTGTTACACATGGGGAGCACCTATGTAGAAAACATAGGTGAGTCATGTCATTGGGGTTATCAATCTGACGCCTCCCATCACAGCTGGTTTGTTGAATTAGGTCCATGACACCCCTAGAAGACTCAACAACAAGTTCTGGTGTCCCAACACCACCCACTATAAGCACTGATCAGATCTATACACCTCTACGCTGCACTTACACTACCCTGACACCTGCATTTAAGATTACGCTTAATCCACAACATTGCACCCAATAATTTACAGCCTCATTTCAAACTATATTTGTGAGCAGAGGGGTAAATATATGGTAATCTTTCTAATGGGAGACAGGTGCTCTGATAATGGTGACACTGGATTCCACCATGGAGTTATACCCATTTAAAACTTAAATTACACCCACTGTATACTTTTTTACTAACATTGTAAACATAAAAAATTAGATTAGACCCAAAACCTTCTTTCGAATCAGATTATCTGTTATTCCCTCAATGTTGAACTAAGGGTCCACAATTGCGTGTCAGCTTAACATGAGACAATTCAATCAAAATCTTCATTTTCCCGTAAGGAAAGTTTGCAGACCGCTTTACAACTAAAACATAACAATTCACCACATCATACACCATAATGATATGGTCAACCGTGAAAGTATTTAACAGCTAAATATCGCTTACGCAAATTGTAGTTTTTCCACAATTCCAAAAAGTACAGTGCTGTGCCCACACTGGGCAGATTATGAGTATAGTACAGTATCAGTATACTTTGGTTTTCCATTGGAAAAGGTCCTAACAGCACTCTTTTTGGGCAAGCTAATGTCAAATATGCTTAGTTGCCTTGCCATCACACTGGTTTTGGAAAGGTAGATGGGGTACATACACACACACAACAGTGCAAGCCAGTAGAGGATCCTTCATCCCACACAGTCAGGTTCTCAATGAATGATATGCCAGCTCATCACCACAGATTAGGCTGGTGGCCTGACAAGGAGATAATGGCAGCTAGTATGACGTGTCATAGCACATCGAGGAGGCACTGCAGTGGTGACCCTAATCTTTTTGGGCATGTCGTGATGTTAAAATGCAGTATTGGAACAGCCGTGACAGGGAACCATGCCACAGGCTTTGTTTGTAACAGCTCTTCTGGGTGATATTTATCATATCAAGGCAGAAAAATGGCTTGCATTGAGAGGAAACAAGCAAAGAGCATTACTGACAAGAGCAAATATTATCTCCTTTGTTTACAGTAATTAAATCAAGGTATCACAATTAATGTGACAATGATATATTGATGTTTAACAATGCTACCTGTTGCACTGTACAGCATTTAGGAAATTACTACCTTAATAAACACCAAAAAGATCAACCTGAGTGCATTCGCTCAAGACCAAAGCCAGATTATTTACCTGTGAAGAGTTTGGTGATGGCCTTATTCTGTCGGCGTGCAGAGCAGATGAGCAGCAGCCAGGGTGGGAGGAACTCGTGATGACTGGCCAGGAGCTCGGCGATGGTCCTGGGAGAGCCGGGGGAGGACCTCTGCTCCGCCTCCCCCAGCTGACAGCCCTCATCGATGGAGTCCACCATCAGGAAGAGAGCCTGCTGAGGTGGCTTCACACTCAGGAGAGGCAGGAGGACACACCTGAGGAAGGAAGGGTGATAGAGGAAGAGAGAATCATTGTTATGTTTAGATGTTACTGATTGCACTGTAGTAAGAAGATTGGAGTTTTAGTTATACAAGCATTTATTTGTGGCAGAGCTGCTCTGGAGGCAAAAAATAATCTCACTGGCTTCTGTCTAATATTACTTAGCCAGAATATTCAGCTCCACCCACTGAATTTAACTCAACCAATGAGATTATTCCTGCCTCCAGAGCAGCTCTGACTCCCAGAAATGATTGTATAACTAAAACTCCAACATGTCTGTAATAAAAGAATGATTCAAATTGTATCACTACATTACATCATTTAGCAGACGCTTTTGTCCAAAGCGACTTACAATAGTACATTTTTCGTCAACATTGTCAGACCAACTATACAACGCAGTCTTTCATCAGCTAAACACTTCAATAAGTAGCATAAAACACTTCAATAGGAACAAGTAGCATGAACACTTCGATAGGAATAGTAGCATTAGTAGTAAAAGTTAGTGTTTTTGTTTTGAAAAGAGTAGAAGGAGAGGTCAGTTCAGGTGGGGTCTAGGTGTAGGCAGAAAAGATGTGTTTTTAGTCTCCTGCGAAAGATGGGTAGCGATTCAGCTGTCCTGACTGAAGGGGGGAGCTCATTCCACCATTGCGGTGCCAGGGTTGCGAAGAGTCGCCCCCGTGATGAGCGACTTCCAAGCCCACGCAGCGAAGGGGGGGCTAGGCGACCCGCAAGAGTGGAGGAGCGGAGCGGACGAGCTG
>OMOT01059928.1:2788-16722 GCA_900312575.1 Acanthochaenus luetkenii | reverse complement strand
CCGTCGCCGCCGCCACAAACTGCTGCCAGCGAGGGGCGTGCGCTCTCCATTCTCCAACAAGAGAATGTTGAGTGTCCTGCAGAAGAGGACGGGCTCCCTGGGCTTCGGCAGGCGGCTCCTCATCAACATCAGCCCTCCGTCGATGGTGTTGCCGAAGTCAGATTATCTGACTGACTTGTCTCGCGAGCTACACCACCATTTGAATAGCAATGAGTATAAGAACCTTACCAAGGAACATGAGAGCTATGGCAGCGACAGGGTTGCTAATGGTTTGACGTTTGATAACCCGCTGGACCAGCTGTCTACACTTGCTGGCCAGTTGGCCGACCTACCCCCCGAGTCTCAGACTCCTGCGTCCCCAGACACGGAGTCCTTTAAAGATGAGAAGCCCATCCTCATACACCAGGTCTCAGGTGCACCAGTTGCTATGTCTACAAATGGGGTGCAGACATCCCCACTTAAGAAGGAATCTCCTTCCTCAGGCCACAGGAGCTACAGCCCTGTGCCAGGCCTCGGCTTTGAGCACAGCGTGCATACTCTCTCTGCAAGTGTTGGCAACAGCCAGCCTAGTACGCCTGCCCCTGCTCTCACCGCACAAGACCAGCAGCTATTACACAAATGCCTCCACTGTGACATTCACTTTTCAGATAATATCCTCTACACCATTCACATGGGCTGTCATGGCTATGAACATCCATTCCAATGCAACATCTGTGGTTGCATATGCGTAGACAGATATGACTTTGCATGCCATTTTGCCCGTGGACAACATAAAAAGTGATTTCCCTGCAACATAGAGGCTGATAACATGTCTTTCTCATTTTATATGTATTTCATTCATATGTATGCTGTTATTTTTTTACACTTACTAATTGGACTGAAAATAAGTTGCCTTATTGCAATTGTTTTTTATTTATTTAAAGGGTAACTAAACCCCACACTCAAATCTGGTACTAACAAGTACCTTAGAAGGTACCTGTTATTACTCTGTAATATAAACTTTATTGTCACACCCATGCACAGAGCACCGCACACCTAGAGAAATTATTTCTCTGCATTTAACTCATCACGGATACCCCCGGTATACACACATGTGATTGCACAAACACACACATGCTAGGGGGGCCGGAGCAGAGGGCTGCCATTGTACGGTACAGTGCCTGGGGAGCAATTTTGGGGTTAGGTGTCTTGCTCAAGGACACTACGACAGATTTATCCCTGGGAGGAGCTGGACTCAAACCGCCAACCTTGCGGTTGCGGGGCGGGAACTCTACCTCCTGAGCTACTGCCGCCCCCAGGTATACACAAATACCAATAAACACACATTACATAAAGACATATATATATATTCATTTTGGTTTTGGAGACACACAATACATGGTTTGTTGAACAAATAAGCACCATCTCAGTTAAACTGACGCATATGCTCTGAGAAATCCTCAGAGAAACTGATGTGGGATTTTATTTGTCAGGTACAACCTAATTGGATCCTGGTCTGTTCAAATCACTGTTTGTGTCCAGTCAGATTTATGGTAAATCCTGCTTGCTGTTCTGATACCATTCATTCACACCTCATAGTACAGTGACTGTTAGAGCAAATCATTCAGTATTATTTCAAATAGATTTAATTATTAAAACTCACATTTCTTTGGCCAAAGTGTTACTAATCCATACCCTTTAAAACATTTTCAAAGAATATTTATAACTAGTGTCTTCAGGAGTGTTGATGTATATTGTTGTGGTGCATATCCATCTGTTTTGGATAAAAAAATGTGTAGCATAATTTGTATTGTACACGATATCTTGAGGCACTGAAAAGATCCAGGGTAACCCTGTAGTCATAGCATAGCAAGATGTGATGTAATGTGACCGGTTGTTTCAAATAGTAGCTCACTGTTTATCTGTCTTTAACCCTTGGTCTAAAGTAAAGACCTGATGAATTGTTTGTTTGCACACGTTAGTATGTGATGACCGTATTGAGGACAAAAAAAGGGAAATTGGATTTTAATGAGCACTAATCTCTAGTCTGAAGTACATCATGACAAAACAAGATTCAAATGTTATCTGATCAACATTAGTCTTAATTACAGAAAACATATGGATGATTGCTAGGATATCACCTCATCTCGAGTTTGGAATGAGGTTTGAGAAAAGTGTGATTTTAGTTTCACTCAGTGCCACAATGGGCCAACACAACTGAAAACTAACTACGACCAGAAAACAGTTTTTTTTTTTGTACAATACATTAATTTATTCCTCCTTAATGTGATATAAAGTCGACATTTGTGCAAATTCAACAATATTAACAGCTGTTGTTAAATAAACATAAGAACAACAAGTCATTGTATGTCTTCATTCAAGCATGGTCCTTTATGAAGATTCTTAAAATAGTCTTTTTATCTTGGTCAAAAACGCCCACTGCTGTTTTCACCACATGTTCTACGTCAACATCCTCTTCTTGGGCGATGGGCAGTTCTTGGAGGAATTGCTTCCGCAGGTTGTGAAGAAATCTTGTTTTGGATTCATTCAACTCAGCTGCCAGAGACCTCATGCGTTCAGGGGGCACTTTATTTTCTAAACCCAGGGGACGCACATTGTTTCATTTGAATCCTTTCAATGACAATCACTTATATGACATCGTGTTTGCAAAACGCCTGTAATATCAGACTGACCTCTGGCACTCTTCATGGCTTCAGAGACCAAGCGTCGACAGGCCTGGTCAGCTTGGTGAACCACGCTACTGGCACATTTCAGGCGGTCCGCCTCCTGCAGAGTACAGGACAATTACGACAGATAAATGTACTACTTCTACAGCTGCGTATTTACATTCTACAAGTATGTCGGAGCAGGCTTGAGGAAAGCAACAGTGACGTGCCTTTTGTTCTGCGTTTTCCTCGACTGGGCTCAGTGGGTTGCTCAGTGCAGAGGAGATGAACTCCATCAACCTCTGGCTGAAGGCAAAGAGATAGACAGAGAAGCAACAAATTAATACCTGGTTTAAGCAGTCATGACTACTTCACCGGTAAGTGTTAATAACTGCTTATTGCACTGCCTTACATGTCCCATTTCTGCAAATGATCTGTGCTGTTAAGTGCAATGCTATTCTCCTCCCACGAGTTCTTCTGTGGATTTGGAGACTCCAAACGCTTCGACATCTCCGATATCGCCTCGGTGGGTAAGGGCTGAGACCGGCTTTGGTTCCTGCTGATGCACGACTCCACAGCACAGTGCAGATACACCTGGCAGAACCCCAGCGAACCTGCAGTGAACAGTCCACAAACAAATCGAGTCAGCCAAGGAAGGAACGCCACCCGAGAGCACCCCAACAAACAGCCCACCCTGCACACAGACGTCAGAGCAGAGTCCGTACACTTTCTCGCAAGTTGGTACACTTCGTATCTCATGCTTGGATAGTAGAAGTTGTCATCCAGTAGAATGAGAAGAGGTGAGCGGTCCAGGGTCTTCGGTTGCAGCAGAGCTCGGACACATCGTCCCCAGGCAGGAGCGTTGATCCGGCAGCCGGCCGGTGGCTCTGCCAACACTTCCGGGTTCTTCAAGACCTGCTCGACGCACTGCAACACTGCCTGTCTATGCAATTTCCATTCAGTCTGCAAGAAAGGAAAATGTGTTTTAGTATCAATAAGAACGCAGTGCAACAATGCAGTTAACAATACACACACACAATATAATATATTTTAGATATAATATATATCTTTTTGTTTTTTTAATTTAACCAGGAAGTCCCATTGAGATACGAGATCTCTTTAACAAGGGAGACCAGGTGCCAAGACAGCAGCAATAAAGAACACCATAAAAGTGCACGTAAACAACATACAATACATCACATAAGGCACAAAAACAGAACAGCCTACATGATAAGCCAAGGGAGACCCGGGTATCTAAGTGGATGTGGTCGTGTGGCCCATGTAGTGGACCTGGTGTGGTGTAGCTGCTGGGGGCCAAGCAAGTGAGACTAGAGATATAGGGGGAAGCGTTCTCTCCTACTATCATAGTATTACGATATTCCTATATTTAAAACAACGTACAACTCTGCTGTGATATTTGTACGGTGTCCTCCATTATAGGATGTTGACGTCTACAGTCACCCAAACGACTGCGTCCACTTTCTTTACCGCTCGCTGCAGCCCGTCATCCTCCGCCACTCTGTGCCGGAAAGCGTGCTCGGGGATCAGGTCATCGTACGACACTACAGCGGATCTCCATCCCTGCTGCGCAGCGAGCTTGCGGAGCGTCCGGGCCAGAGTTGACTTCCCCGCGGCAGGTAAACCACAGAGGACACACAGACAGGTTGGCGCTGGACGGCGAAGACTCCCGGCGTCCTCGGCGTCCATTTACTGCCAGTGAGGTGTTTACAAATCCAGCTTTTCACCTGTTGCAGCAGCTAAGACGCCTACCGGGGACTTCCGCATCAGCCAGCGTCAAACAAGCAGACACTTCCGGTCAGTCACATTCATGCTTGTAAATGGAAAGGAAATATACATTTTATTTCATACAGCATATATCTTGAATTACTAGTGTATGATAAATGACAGAAAAGGCCAAGAAATATATAATTACACGCCCCGATCTTTGCATCTAGAGCAAATTTTTAATGTAACTGCCTACTTCCTGTACTGAACTTCCGCATCCCCTCCTTCCTCTTCTCTTTAGTTCCATTTTGACGCGTATGGCTCATTACTGCCACCTACAGTGATGAGTATAGTACTACAGTTCCAAAAGACACCCATCTTTTCCATTACATAAAATAAATAAAGGCTTGATAGTAACTAAATTGATACTTTTTTTATTACAATCAGAATTCACGAGTTCAACATCAACATCTTAATATAAAATATTAAGATTAATAAAATATTCTGTAAACAATGTAACAGAAAAAAATACAAAATATGTTGTGACCATGTAAAAGCAACCACGTGCCTATAGACGTCTCAACCACAGATGTCTCATTTCCCTTGAGTAACACAAACAGGAAATTCATAAAACATGTATATTCCAATAAGTAGTATACGCCTAACAGCCTCATCCATCACCAGGTTGCTATTGGTCAACCTTTTTATTTAAAAATAAAAATGTGCTGGCAACAGGTTATAGTGAATCCATTATTATCACAGGATTTTAAAAATATCTAATTGTATACAGTGTATGAAACTGCAAATATGTCATGAAAAAAACCAGCAATATAAGAACCACACAAAACTCATCACTGTGGTGTTTGCTTGGGTTGGATTGGTTTGGGGACTCCAGGGCCCTGCTGGGGAACTGGTGGCTGCTTAGTGCTTGTGTTTGTGCCCGTATTCCAATAATCCAGTTCTCCATACCTGAAACTGACAGATTGTGTGGACATTCGGCCAATTAAAGTGGTGAACACTGCAAGGATCCATTTTTGTGTATGTGTGAAGACAGTATGGGTCAAATTAAATAAATAAAAAGGTTAAATCAATTCATACCCAGAAAGTGGAGCTGAGGTAGCTGGTGGATTTCCAGGCTGGAATTGTTTTTTTAAAAATACATAAAAAAAAGTTGTTAGAACACGCCGATTACTATTCTGATTGAATAGCGATTTATAATCAGCGACAAAAAAACATTTGTCTTGATTATAGTACCCGTTTCCTCTTTTGTGCTTATAACAGGTGATGGATAAATGTGTCTGACTTGTCTACTATAATATAAAAAAATCTGACTGCCTTCCCTGTGGTGATGATTAAAACAACAACATTGTTTACCTTAGCAGGAGGAACATTTACTGGCTGGGTTGTGACAACTGCCTGAACATTGGCATTTGTTTGGTCATTTTGTGCATTACGTGACCTGCAAAAAAAAGAGGTGAAGAAATACAAATAAAATGCAATCTCTGTGATGAGCAGTTAGCAATGTATTATGGCAGATTACGCCGCAAACTACTATTGCAGCCTTTAGAAACTTGCACAGTCTGAATGCCCGTTGAAGTTGACCTGTAACGTCTGGCGAGGCTTCCTTTAAGGCAGCAGTCCAGGGAATCCTTCTTTAAGATGTAGAGCAGCAACAGAACGAGAAGAACCAGGACGGGGACCACCAACAGGAAGAAGATCAACAGGCCGTTCCTGAGGGAGTAGTCTGAGGCAGGAGAGGTTACAGGTCAATGGGCAACGCATTAGTATATGTGACTGCATTGGTCCCACAGTCAACATGTGGGCCGATCAAGAGACCTACAATACATCAGTGATGTGCAGACCTTCCGTGCATGAAGCCATCTAAATTGAGACAATCAACCAAAACCCCACCTATCTGAGCAGGGCCACTGTCTATGCTGCCACCTCTCCCTGGCCTGTTGCAGGTGGGGGGAGCCCATCCGTCCTCACAGTGGCAGTGTCCCTGGTCATTACATACCTGAGGAAAACGGTACAATAGCAATGTCAAAACACTCGTCACCGTTGGCCGTTAGCTTGCCCGTAAAGGAAATGCCGTCCTACCCCCCGGCCGCTGCACTTGCTCCGGGCGTCACAGTCCAAGTCGGGCAGCAGAGCAGAGGCATTCACGCACTTAAAGTCCAGGCAGGTCTGAAAGAGAAGACTCAGTTCCTATTGATGCGGCTGAATCACGATGAGTCATCTTTTGCCCTGGAACACGTCAAACCGCATTATAGTCCCGGTTACTTCCTTTTTCTTTTGAGTGTACATTTCTTAAACTCGTTTCTAGCCTGTGTACACATGCACACAAACCCTGCAGTGCTTACCTTTCCCTCGGCACAAGGGCTGCCTGGATTAACGTAGGCAGGATCCAGCACATCGGTGCCAAGGTTGAAGTCCGCATTAATACACCTCGACCCGTCAATGATCTGGATACTGACGTGGGCACCAGGAGGGGGGTTGTTGACGTCCACATTAGCGCACTGCACCTTTCCACACATGGCGTCGCTGCAGTGCCAATTGAAGAGCAGACAGTCAGTTCCCCGCAGTTTGCAACAAATGTACAATAATGACAGCAAGGCAAAGGGACATTTAAAGTGAATCCATCCTTTGCCTCACTCACATCCTCATTATTCCTATTCATAAATAGAGGGCGTTCTGTAAATTGACTTGAACTGTGATCCGATCCGTTTTCAGAGGATCTGAGCCATTGAGAAACATAACTCTACTGTACCGACGTGAGTTCACCAAGACCACTGCTACCGAAAGGACACATTTAATGATTTGATGTCAATGCAATTGGCCAGGTAAGTGGGCTTTGTGTGAATGTGGCGTACATCGTCGTGATTCAGGAGGTCTGATCCTGGCAAATCCTAACTGCGATATGATTACCGATACAGAGATATAGATCTTTCTTTAAATCCATCCAGTGCGATATTCATATCACCGTTCCGTGATTCAAAACAGACAAGCAGAATACTTACGCTACACTACATTTGATAGGGGCTCCTGTACTGGTGAGTCCACAGTTTCCAAACAACGTTCCCTTTGTATTTGCTTGCAGGAAACAAACATCTGCTGCCTTTGTTGAATCTGCCCAGGAAATAAATAACATGCAAGATAGAATAAATGACAGGAGAAGAGAATGATCATCTTGTCATGCGATTACTGCTTCTGGTTATGGCCGACACATTTAGACTGGATTAACCATAGCTAATCCAGGTTGTTGCACAAAAATCCTATATCATATCTTACACAGGGAATAAATAATATATTTGACTCCTACTAATTATTGTGGATCATGTTTAGCCTGCAGTATGATAAAAAAAGTGTTTATAGCGCATACGGTTCAAATAATGATGTCGAACTTTGTCCCCATGTAATTCCAGCAATAGTTTTGACTCAAGAGCATTTTCCAAAAGTGCTCAAACCTTGTACATTTGGTTTGGAGGACAACTTCAGTGCTTAATTAGCTGCAGGAATCTTGACTTGTGCATCCACATTCATTGAATGTACCTGGCTCAAAGAGATGTTTGCACTGGAAATCATAAGTCTGACAGCGGCCCTCATAGCAGTACGCCGACTCGTTTTCACAGGGCAGGCCATCCATGATATAGAAGTCACTGGGACAGAACGCAGCCTTGCCATCGCAGTATTCAGAGAGGTCACATGTATTGACAGATTCTCTGCATGGGGTTCCAGAGACTCTGATCTGAAACGCAACACATGACAAACGATGTTAACAGAGCTACTTTGGCTTATGCCACACATGTGAAGAACGTTTTGATTCCCAAAGTATTTATTAACTCCATTCAATGCAGTAATAAGATACATGGCTGAAGTCCGGACACATAACCGGACCTGACAGTTGCTGCAGCAGCTCCCCTGAGCACAGGCTGACCCGGGGGTAAATCTGCAGGTGGCCGCATCACAGCATTTATCTTTGCATTCCTGTATGATATGGACACACAGAAAATATTGTGATAAGTATCCTCACACAAAAAGAAAGACAGATAAAAAAGTATGGGAATGAAAACAAAACATTCTACGGTGCATGAGGTTGTAACAAGACTTGTGCTCAAATGCTCAAACGTGTACTCCGATCCATGTGGTTGAAAAGCAAAACGTGTGTGTACACATGCAATGTCAAAATGCTTTTAAATATTGATTATAGCTCCTTGCTGGATTGTCTGTCTGTGCTTCCTCGTCTTTCAGGCACCGTTGCAGTGTCCCTGCCGTGCAGTGGACGTGGGCGCTGTCCCAACTCCTGCGACCGCCGGCTCCTGATCTGGCTCTTGTGTCAACTTGGGTGCTGCCCGTCCCCCTGCGGCCGTTGTTGCTGGTCGTTGTCCCTTCCCTGGTGCTGCGAGGTCGCGGTCCCTGGTTCTCTGGACATCGGCAATGACCATGCCCACCCATCTATCTCCATCACCATATCCGTTTCCTATATTACTGTCGTACATTCCACTGTTTGTCCCGGCACCTGCTCCTGCTCAGCCGTCCTGGTGAGGGATCCCTCTTTGACTTGGCCCACCCAAGGTTTCTTCCATTTTTACCTAATAAGGTTTTGGTGGAAGTTTTTCCTTGCATGCATTGAGGGTCTAAGGCTGTGGTGCCGGGTAACTTAGGCCTTGTAGATTAGTTGAGCTTGCTAAAATAGATTTTGTTTGTCTTGTACTTAGTTCTGTTTCCGTGTTTGTCGTATACTATTCTGTAATTCCTCTGATTGATGTTCAGGTAAATCTAGTTTAGCTCATTTTCTGTAAAGTCCTTCGAGACAGACATGCTGTGATAAAGGGCAATATAAATAAATGAAGTTGAACTTGAGCTCCTAACATTGAATGTATTCATTTGCAAATAGCTGTTTAAATGACAAAATGCATCACAAATTTGCCAGCTGTAAACACACACATTTTGCTTTTCAAACTTTATGGATCGGAGAACACATTTGTGTTACAAGTCATGTTACAACCTCTACAACTTATTTTGGCAGCTCTTTATTCCCGTACAAAAGCCTCTGAAAACGACCATCACTTACATTGCTGCAAAAAGTACAGCTTTTATGAATAAACACATGAACTGTTCAGCGCTGTAACCTCCTGTGTGTGTGTGTGTGTGTGTTGTCTCACAGGCAGTACTCTACCTCTGGAGTGCCACAGTCACACTGCTCTTTTTCCTCCAGCAAGCCATTGCCACATTTACCGATGCCCACCACATCCGACAGGGAAGGCTGGTTTTTCAGACACACACCCCCTCCACGGCGGATCAGCCTCTCAAAGTCATCACCACTGCAGCTGCTGAAGTTGGTGGAGCCACTACAGGGTAACGAGACGAACATAAATGGAAACATCCGTGTGTACAGGCGTTGCATTTTTTCATTCCAAAAGGAGATATCCGTCATTTCAAGACTGCATTGTCTCATTGTTAAATACATTTTTAAAAAGCCCATTGGGGGCTTGAACTGCAGCTTTTCCAATTTAATATCAAGGGAGTAAGATATCGTTTTGTGGACGTTTGTTTTACCCAGCTGAAGCCGACATGATGCAGGCTCCTCCATCACAGGTGCAGCGGTCATTGTCGTGATTCATGCCCAGGTTATGACCCATCTCATGGGCCACCACAGTGGACACATAGGCCAGATTGTTGCCACTGAACTGTGAAACACACCCAGTACATTCAGAGCTCACATTCTGTGCCGTCTAGTTACCAAAATGCATGATCCTGAATTGGGAACTCAAGTTATTAAGCAATATTGCCATACAACTGAGTGTTTGGCAATACATGGGGCATTTTAAAGGATATATTAAGAACATTATGAGAAACACAAGACACGGATACAATAAAAGAATCTAAGGAATCCTACAAGCCCCACGGGAACTATGCCTTGGAGCTTGGGGAGTTTATATTCGAGTCTAACCTGTTCGACTCCTATGTTATTCATCTGCTGTGAGAATGAACTGCACTCACAACAGAACCAAGCATGAATAATGTAGAGAGTATCGGTTTCTAAACAAAAGCTCACACTGCCAAAGCACCGCGGTGTCAGCTGGCGTTAGAAGTTAAAAGGGAGTTGAACTAACCACGTTGATTCCTCCAGAGCTCGCCACAGAACAGACCGTGCCCACGAAGGCCATACCAAGCACTCCCTGCCCATACGGTTCGGGCCGACCACTGAGGAACAAAGCGGACCAGGAAGAACAAGACAAAAGCCACAAAGATCACACTACATTGCAGGAAAGGGTTCAGACTATGTTGATGATTCATGAAGAAAAAAGAAATTTCATATCAGCTGATGGCGTCATATTACTAGAGCGACACATTATGAAGGCCACAGCGGTAACTAGACACAGTACTTACACAATGAGCTGGCCAATGTCATGCCTGATATTTGGCAACAGACTGGTCTTCCTCCACTTGACAAACCTCCCCAGCACCTCGCCCGCAGAGCCTTCCACATCAAAGGGATTTTTCGCCGTAAAAATCTCCAGGCCCACAAGCACGACGCGGATATTCAGCCGCTTGTAATACTACAACGAACGAAGGGAAAATCAAGATAAATGCAGCGTGACAAAAATAACACCATCAACAACAAATGCACCCACACCGGTTGCTCTTGTTATTAGGAGCGAGCGTGATACGTTTCGGCGAGTCGTGTAAACTCTCACCCCGTCGAGCAGATTGGCCATTTCCACCATCTCCTCCCGCACCGCCGTCTCGTTTTGTTTCTTAAAGTTGTACTGTGAAAGGAGGAACACAATCGTAAGAAAGAGACCCTGTTGATCAGCTAAAGGTTATGATACACTGGTCAGTATTTGTAGGCAGTGTAGTTGACAGTGTTCCCAGCCAGGGAAAAACAAAGTGCACCTGGTTAAAAATATGCACTGCAATATTTGTGGTCAAACACAAAGTCCTAAGCCACCAACACAATGCGGAAGAGGCAATGACACGGGAAATATTGCTCATCTACTTATCTACTTAGTATCGCAGCCTTCGTCTTAAACAACACGTCAAATACTAATCTGATCCATTGCAGCAAATCAAAGTTTCATTCCTGAAACACTGATGTAGACGCTCACCCTGAGATTATCGACAACCAACACCATCTCCACATAACGGGTTTCCGGTAAATTGCGCTTCCTCTGTGGAAATGACAAACAGATACGAAGGAAAAGGAATTAGTTCAAACACGTTGTAGCTTAATACCTGTTCACACTGGAAATGTCAACTCAGAGCATCCTAACCCGCAGCAGCGATGTCAATGAATGGCCGGGGTCAAAGGGTGAATGACTGTCCGCCGACGGCGTCTCATTGGCGACCCCGCAGGCGATGGGCTCTGCCTGAACGTCCCTCAGCAGGTACAAAAGGTGCTCATTGGTTGGAGACTGGGGGACCGGCTCAATCCCATAGGTCTCATTGCCAAGGAGGATCACGCCTCTAGAGAGAGGCAGGGCACAACACAAGATAACGTAGGACGCCATTCGATGAACACTTTTAACTCAGAGCAACTTACAGCACTATGATGATACATGGTAAGTATGGGTGGGACTGGAACCCCCAACCCAGGCGGTGTTTAACTGCAACTAACAATCGTTTTCATTATCGATGAATCCACGGATTATTTGTTCGATTGACTCTATACAAGTGTCCATCCCAAGTTACCAAAGTATTCGTTGCACAATGATAGGAAACAAGAGAAGAGCAAGCGAATCGTAACGTTTGTGAAGCTGCAACCAGCAAATGTTCGTTGTTTTGACTTGATAAATGAATGGAAACAATCCAATCAACACGTTTTCTTTAGATTCCACGTGACGGACTACAGATACGAATAGACACCGTGTACCTTTTACGGATGTTCTAAAACCGGGATACCTGTTACACTTCCCCATAACAGGTCAATATGCCCAGTGCTCTCCGGTCGGAGGAAATACCGTACGTCACGTGGAACTGGAATTGACGCTCTGCCGCTCAGAAACGGAGGAACATAGGGAAAGCGAGAGAGAAACACTGACCTAAGGCCTGAGCATGTGCTGAGTGCTACCAGCGAGCTCTCGTGCCCTTCCACCTCTCCGTGGTAATAGCAATGCACCTGGGAAAAGAAGACACGCCGTTCCGAGGCCTGTAGATCAAAGCAGCCGGACACCCAGAACGATCAGAAGACGTGACATGCGAGTGCGTTGGGACTTTACTTACATGAGGTTTTGGATACGTTGACCTGTGGTCGCCATTGATGTCATGAGAATACTGAACAAAGTTCCGGGCTAGAAAGTCTCTGACGGACAAAGAGCAACAAACAAAAAGGAACAGTGTTATTTTGTCAGAAGCGTTGCGTTGGGTTTAATGTGAAACCAACAGCTGACTGAAGGCGTACTTGTTCCTTTTTAGATGAAGGAAGTGCTTTCTGTCGTTTATGTCGAGTGCATATGAAACGGCCTCCTCTCCGTCTTTCTGAAACGAGTAAGCCAAGGAAGACATCTTAGGGTATTTCACGTGCAAAATAACAATCCAAAAGATCATTTAAATCGGCATGATCCAGTACCTGTTCTGCCTCGGGAGGCCCGCTGACGCTCCGGCTCCATCTGCGAGTCACCTGGGGATTCACAACCGAGTACTTGGAAAGTTTGGATGTGAGGCCGTTGTAAATGTCTGGAAAAGAACATTTGGTGAGTAGAACTACACACTGAAACCAGAATGAACGCTGGGAAGTTACCTGGACTTAACTGGCGTGTTCATTCTTCTCAGGAGGCAAAGGACTCACAACCAAACAATTTAGACTACACACACATACATGAAAAAAGGCAACTCTCTCTTCTTCTTCTTCTATTTGTGGGTTAAATACAATTATGGGCCGCTTAGAATAACAAAACAAACAACGTCACAAACACCGCGTTGCTTTTTCTTTTCACATTTAAATATATATATATATATATATATATATAAAATGTTTTCTCCGGTTTTTTTAGGGGACGTTGATGTCCCGTTTAGGCCACAAGCAGACCGTCTACATCAGCGACAACGCCGCCGGCCGCGATGTCTCTGGAGACACAAGACAAAACATGTCCGTCGCCTATGAACGCTCCTCCGGGGACAGCAGCGATGCGGCGCCTCACCTCGGTTGTCAAGTCCAGCGACGTAACACAGCAGAAAGGCAGCAGACGCGACACACGTCCTGACCATGATCCTCGCCGAGGCGTTTGTCCATTCAGCCTCCTGCCGCTCGTTTCCTGGGTCGGGAGGAGGAGGAGGAGGAGGAGGAAGAGGAGGAAGAGGTGGAGGTGGTGCCTCGGCGCTCAGGTGAGTCGCCTCCTGTTGACCGCGTTCCCACCCCCGCCTCTGTCCGTCCGTCTGTCTGTACGCAAGATATCTCCAAAAGTCCTGGACGCATTTAGATGAAACCTGGCGGAGAGACGGGTTACGGGACAAGGACCGATCGATTACATTCCGATGACCCGGATGCGGTAGGACAAAGGGGACTCTTTGGTGTGGCGGAGGTATGTCCTCCTAGTTTCCGCCTCTCCGTGACGTAGTGCT
>OMOT01059923.1:2614-17034 GCA_900312575.1 Acanthochaenus luetkenii | reverse complement strand
GACAATTGAAACAATTTTGTCGAAGCTTCATGAAACGCTCGAAACACTACTCGACAGTGAAGTCATTGACTTATAGAAGTATTTTCACCTAATGAAGTCAGGACTTCGTAGTCGCGTGGTAGCGCGTTGGTCTTACAATCTTTAGGAGTTTTGAAACGTGACATCGAACCCAAGCTTTTGCTTCTTAAGACTTTACGTTTTTTCTTATCTTTACGTACCTTTAATACGTACCTTACATGTGTGTGTGTGTGAAGAATGCTGATGAGATATGAAATAACCAGTAGCCAATTGAATAAGGTACCCTTTTGGGTTTATATATTTGTAAATCTGACTCTAAAGGAGTCAGTGCCTCACCAACCATGAACCTCACCGCACGTCACTGCAGATAGAGGAGCAGGAGAACCCAGCAGGTAGAGGCGCAGGAGAACCCAGCAGGTAGAGGAGCATGCCCAGCTCCAGAGGTCACCGCTCACCACTGGTTTAGGTACAGCAGTAGTATAAGACAGCCTCTCTTACTAATTGTATAATTGTTTGTGGCATTGCCTTCACTCCTGCATGATATTGTGTTTTTGTACAAGTCATATCGAATTTACTGATAAAGTCCTCACACTTTTCTTGATAAAGTTCGGCAATCATTTCAGCGTAAAGGTACCATTCATTGGGTCAAACTCAATTGTGTTGAACCCGCCCTCAATGGATTCCACTGTATCCCCTTTTTTCAAATAATGATGTTTGTTTTTCCATATGAAGTTATAAATGGAGTGATTTTTTTATTTGACTATCTTCTTGGATATTACTAATGAAAAAGTTGGATATGTCAGTCTAGACAAATTCTCAATGTTTTTTTTAACAAATGTCCAAATAAAGTTAAATGTCTTTGCATCCAACCATTAGGAATAGTTTGTCTTCTTTAAATTACTTTGGATATAGAATTTCTCTCTAGCCTTCAAATATTTCAAAAATATTCTCTAATAACCTCTTTAATTAGAATATTGTGAATAATTGAGTGGGGTGGTTATTTTATTGATTTAACCTTTATTTAACCAGAATAGTCTCATTGAGATTCAAAATCTATTTTACAAGAAATAGCCAAAATAGGCAGCAGCGCAATTACAATTACAAGTTTACAGTGCTGGGGAATGCCAACAGGCTGAACAAGCTGGTGAAGAAGGCCACCTCTGTTGTAGGAGTCAAACTGGACAGTCTGGAGGTAGTGGCAGAGAGGAGGATGAGGGGGAAGATCAATGCCATCCTGGAGAACCATCCTGGAGAACCGAACCCCTCTCATCCTCTCCATGATGAGCTGAGGCTGATGAGGAGCACCTTCAGCCACAGGCTCATCCTACCACGATGCAGGACGGAGCGCCTTAGGTCTTCCTTTGTGTCTGCAGCCATCGGACTGTTCAACACGGTCAACACGTGACCAGCGACCCCTGCGCCAGTCAGCTGTGACCCCAACTGTGCAATAACTGGACCCTAGTGCAATCTAATCTAATCCAAAAAATTGTCCCATGTTGGGTTTTATCCCAGAAGCTTTAGAGAAAATAAAACCTAATCCTAACCCTAACCCTATTAAAAGCAATAGGGATGTATTCTGAGTTCTTTATGAATTATGTGTTTTCATGGCTTCCTACTACATGCAAGTACAATAAGACTGACAAGCATTTCAGCATCCATAATGAATAAACCAGCAAAAAAACAATGGGTGAAGAAGAAATGAAGTGACTTGAGACAGACTGGTGCTTTCCTCAGGCTGAACAACAGAGAGCGCTAATGGGACAGGATTGTCAATGACCGGAAGTGTCAGTAGTCAGGTGACAAAACAGGAAAAGAGACTTCTCTGATCGACAATGGATTTAAAATGAATCTGCTGCATGTAATTTTTATTACTCCGTTTGCCATGTAAAGGAAGGTAAGACGGAGATAACGACAGATATCGCAACATGCCGCCGAGTGAGTGCTAACTAATGTTGATTTTGAGTAAGCAAGTCGGCAAAAACAGTAACGTTACCTAACGTTAGCGTTGAATGTTGAACTATTTCCCGGCTAGGTAGAAAGTCAACATCGTAATAATAATACTAATAGTCCTTCCAGTGTCATTCTGTGGTTACATGAACACGGACCGTGTTAGCAGAAGGTTGGAGTTACTTGTTGAGTTAGTTAAAGTACGTAGACTGACCACATTTTGCTTCCCGAAAAAGAGGACACTCGGCCCGAGAGCAGGAGATAGTACTCAAAGATGCTTTGTAATTGTTACGTATTTATTTGAAGTATGCCTCTTCTTTACAACATGAATAGAAAATTCAGCTATGTAACAAAATAATATTTCTATATAACAAGTCTCAGGCTTAAGTTATCTCTAATAGAATGTAATAATAATATAAATAATACAATAATAGGCTCAAAAACAAATGTTAATTTAACAGAAAGAAAATGAGAATTATTCTTCAATCTTTAGATTTCTTCAGTCTTGTTTTCCTGTCCATATTTTTCTGAAGAGCTGATCTTAAAATATAGTCCTTTGAGACAGACATGCTTGTGATAAAGGGCTATATAAATAAATGAACTTGAACTTTCGTGTACACATTACACGTGTACGCACCCCCATCCCCAATTGGTGAGCTGATCAAAACACTGCATCATCAATTGGTACCCCCTTTTCTCCCAGGTGCTTGATGCAGGCTTCCACATTAGGGTTGCCAATTCTAGGGAATTTCCTTGATCGATAGTCGGCAACGTTAATGAACGATCAATCGATAACAAAACAGCAAAAAATTGCTTATGAATTATTAGAAAATACAAAAATACTTTTTTTTCTCAATCAAAATGCTTTATTGAAGCATTAGATAAACACGCCTGTTTCATGGCATAACACAAATATAATTATGAAATTGCGCTCTCTCTTCCAAGGCAAATCAGTGACTAACACGTTCGTCTATGACATACAAAAATAAGACGAGCCTTAATTAGAAATGTACATTTGCAAAATAATATAAGCATGTTTACGTGATCAGGGGTGAGTCGTGTGCTCAGTCAGTTTACAGTGAGACCAGCTGCTGAAAATACGCGTAATTTAAGCATTAGGTGCGCGTCTCACAGGCCGAAGCGGGGCTTCCTGGACTGCAGCACTGGCCTGTGCGGGCACTCGAAAACGTTCTCACTGTGTCGGAATCTGGAAATGCCTTTTTCAACAAGGCACTGGTGCAATCCATCGACCTGTAGCTGTTTCACAGTGTGAAATGCCAAAACACCCTCGGCTGCATTTACCTCATCTTCTGTTTTGCCAGGTTGTACAAATAATTCTGTTAACTTTGCAAAGGAGCTCTCTCCTTGCATAGCCTTTTTGTGCTTTGTGGTGTCGATATGGGCTTCCAGGTCTTTGACACATTTATTTGAGACAGACACATAGGTGCCAGCTTTGCAGACAATACACTCTGCTTCCCATTTGTCCTAACCAAGATGAAAACACAGATTTTTTTTCTACAATTCATCTGTGAAATGACATTTGCGTTTTGGCATTGTCTAATTTATTTTCAAAAACCTGGACAGATTTTAGAGGTAAAAGAGGACATTTGGTTACCCTAAAGTACGGCTTGTTTTTCAGGGAGGAGTATGGAGAATGATGAATTTCCGTCAGCGGATGGGATGGGTCGGCGTGTGTCTGTACCTGCTGGTCAGCATCCTGGTTGTGTATTATGTGCTTGACATCCAGCGCTTCACCCTGGAGCATGTGGAGCGGGTTGAAGTCCAGCCATCGGCCCTGCCGTCTTCCCTCACCTGGAGCCAAAGCATCAAGATCCGGCTGCTGCTGCTGCCTTTCTGGGTGTGGGCCTCCATCTTCCTCATCCCCTACCTGCAGGTGTTCCTCTTCCTGTACTCCTGTACCCGGGCAGATCCCAAGACGGTGGGCTACTGCATCCTGCCAATTTGTCTGGCTGTGCTGTGCAACCGCCACCACACCTTTACCAAGGCGTCCAATCAGATCAGCCGGCTGCAGCTTATTGACACCTAGGCTGCGTTTCAATAGCCTTTTAAAAGGCCGTCCTTCACTTCCCCATGGCCCTTGGTAATACGTAGCACCATACATCATGCAAGTGGCCACTTACAGAGCAGGGAGAGGAGTCCAGAGTGGGGGAAGAATATTTGAAATGGAAAGTACTGGCCCTTCAGCAGGCCTAATAATGAATAATTAAAACGACTGAACAATTGGTAATAAAATATTGCATATTATTTAATTGTGTTTATAAGTCTAAATCCTAAATATTGTTCGTTTACTTGCACTACTAGAAGGACTAACTGACTGAACTACTGACAACAGGAAGCAGTGAGCTCCTCACTTTCACTGACCTGCATTTCAGTAGTCTCTTAAGAGGCCCTCGTCCACTTCCCCTCAGGGAATCCCCACGGACATTTTAAGTTCCATTACTCTGAGAACTCAAGCAAACTTTCTGAGATCGACCTTTGGAGGGCAGAGGGAGCGAGTCAACAACAATGTAGACTTCAAGAGCGCAGCTTGCCCATAATTCATTGTGATCGTTTGTCATTTTCTGTGCCCGACCCACCGTGGTGGAACAAGATATATATAAGTGTACATAAACAAGCGATATTTAGAGGATTTAGACTTATTTACACAATTAAATCATCTGCAATATGGGGAGAACATGCAAATAAGGACCAGGGTGAAGATTCAAACCCACAACCTTCTTGCTGTGAGGCGACAGTGATAACCACTGAGCCACCGTGCTGCCCATTTGAATGTACATTCTAATGTTAATAACTAGTGTATTGTAAGTCTGCGGTCAGCCTGTTTGTCATTTTCTGGGATCAGTGTTTTCCATCAGAGCAATACTTTGTGCCTTTTTAATACTAAAATGTTTTGATTGACTGAAGCGCTAGCCCTATTTGTTGTATGTTAGTCTTTTTTACTGAGAATCTGTTCTCAGAGAAATACAAAGATTACAACTGTCATTCATTCCTATATTACCCAATATCAGGGGTCAATCCTGGTCCTCGAGGGCCGGTGTCCTGCAAACCTTTGGTCCTTCCTGGTAATTAATGAGCGACACCTGACCTGTGTTTAAATAGTCTTAACAGGCCCTCGTCCACTTCTCCTCATCCTCTTGTCCACTTCTCCTTGGGGTAATCCCGGGCCGGCTGCCATCTTAGGTTCCATTACTCTGACTATAACTTTCTGAGATCGACCCATGGAGGGCCGATGGAGCTAGTCAACAAGAATGTAGACCTCAGGAGCGCATTTTTCCCAGAATTCATTATGATCATTATTTCCTGTGCCCGACCCACCATGGTGGAACAAGTGATACTTAAGTGTAAGTAAACAAACAATATTTTGAGGATTTAGACTTATTTACGCAATTAAATCATCTGCAATGTTTTATTACTTAGTTCTGTTGTCATTTTTTTGTATTTATTATTATTATTATGCCTGCTGAAGGGCAAATGCGTTCCGTTTCAAATATCCCCCTCCTCGGTTCCCTCCCCCTGCTCTGCAAGTGGCCACTTGTGTGACGTATAGTACTATGTATTACCGAGGGGAAGTGGATGAGGGCCTGTTAAATGACAGAGTAGGTTTAGGTTGTCTATCCTATATGAAAGACATGGTTCAGATTTTCTGATCCTATATGAAAGCAGACAGGGTTCAGGTCTTATCCTACATGAAAGACTGGGTTCAGGTTGTCTTATCCTATATGAAAGCAGGCTGGGTTCAGGTTGTTATCCTATATGAAAGCAGGCTGGGTTCATGTTGTCTTATCCTATATGAGAGAACTATCCAATGAAAAGCTTGTAGCTTTAGGTATCAGTATTGCTTTTGTTTCTTTAAGAATACTTCCTGTTTGATATTCAGATGGTTCTTTGGCCTGCCGCTCTAAAAACCAGGTGAGCCAAAGCTGAATGAGTCATAGGTCAAATCCTCATTTACCACTAAACAAAATGTTGATTTAATGTTACTTGCCCAAGTCATTCATTTAGCATTATATCCCCATGGCTCTTAGTATTCGCCACATTTTTAGCTTATTGAACCAAAACAAGACTTATTTATAGAGAAACATACTTAGTTTTTTACAGTGTTTCAAAAATGGTTAAAACCAGTCAAACAATACAAATGCCAGTTATTAATGAAAAACCGATAAAATAACAAAATGGGTAAAACCCAATGAAAGCCTGTCTGATTTAAAGCAGCCAGTTAGTCTGAATATCAGATGGAACAATTAACATCTTAATCAAAATCAGGAATAATCCTTGAATTGTAAAGTCACTTGTACCACAGTATCATGCTGAGATCAGAAATCCAACCTGCATCAAAATGATGAACGGCAGTGGTTCATGTTCAATAAGAAACGGACCTAAAGGATACAGATGATAACATCTGGTCCAGCAGACTGGACTCATTCACATCCAGATCAATCTGAAGCAAAAGACAGACTGTGTGGCCGGGTGTCACTTAGACTGATGGAAAATACACGTGTGATCTGTAGTTTGTGTCTAAAAAGGGCTTGTTTTTGATTTTATACTGAATGACTGGGTATTTATGTTGGTGCTTGATTTTCTTGCCTTTCTACATCTAAGTGCACTGTGATTAAAAAGGATTTGGAAGAACATGAACATGTTTTAGCAAATACACTCCTGGCATCTGCTTTTTTCTTCAAAGCATGCACAGAGTGAATTATATATTGTTAAGGCTGTAATGGACCATTCAGTAGAAACTGTCCTGTAACCAGAAAGTCACAAGTTCCATCTCCACACCCTAACCCCTACCTGCTGCGGGGACACCTGACCTCTGATCAAATGGATACATTATGGGGACCGTGAGTATTTTCAGAGTACATGCACTTTACAGATGTCCTGCACAAGAGATGTTAAAACATTTTAATGAAGGAAAGATTTAACAAAATAAACAGCATGGCAGTGTTCATTCAGTAGAGCAAAATACTTCCATGCAGCTGGTACCATCTGACATGCTGTTTGTATTCAGGTTTTCATGGCCTGGTGTCCATCCTCAACTGTCACGACTCCAAGGTTTTGAACCGTTTTGCTTGAAAATCTGGAACAGGGTTTTTAGGTTTTGACGTTTCCTCCAGCTCTTCACTGCTGTCATCCTCCTTTTCGTCTGCAACAGAAAACCCGGTGACAATCAGAAACAAAGACCAGGTATTGTCACAGGGGCTTTGTGTAGTCACCCAAAGAAATTGAGTTAATTAGAAATGGATAGGAAACTCCAGCAATTTGTGTAGCTAAATAGAAAAACTGTCTGCCGACGGTATCCAAAGCGATATGTAAGTCGCTTTGGATAAAGGCGTCTGCTAAATGCCGTAATGTAATGTCACGAGAGGCAGAACATTCTCTGGCTTAACAGGTGTTACACCACTATATCTTAAAGAAACATAGTAAGTAACGTTACATATGTCACAATACTAGTTACCGTTTAGCAAACGGAAAGTAGTCCGAATCTGAGTTGTGTAAACAGGCAGTAAAGACGTCAGAATTCAACGGTGCGATAAACGTATGAGCTTTTTAAGACTTAACTAGTTTGGGTTCGCTAACATGAAGCAAATACAAAACACAAACAGACACCTTGAGCTGATTTATCCTGTTATAGTCATCAGATGCTCTGTACACTTGGTTTATCAAAAGCTGCTACAGAAATAAAGTGTATCATTATTATGACTTCCTCTGAATCTCATGAAAGCGGAAAAGCTAGCTAACTTTGTTGAGCTAACGTTAGCAGCTCACCGTCTTCACAGTCTCTGCCGAAAAGCTTTTCCCGCTCCACAAGTTCAGTGAGAAGCTCCGACACTCCTGCATTTATTTTCTTGATTCCCGCGATCATGGAAGTCAAATTATTTTCTGTATTAACGTCAATCTTCTTTCTAAGTCCATTCCTATATTTTAGCTCACCCTGCAGAGTTAAAGCCGCCATGTTTTGAGCGCCGCCGACCTCAACTGTGATTCTGCTCTCGTTATCACCAATCGACTTCACTTGACTGTAGCGTTTGAGGGCCCACCTAAACTGGTAAACTTTGAAGTCAGGCAACATTTGTCTTTTTCGGTATGAAGTGTTTCAATCAGTAACGTTACATCTAAATGAAACGATCTTGCGAGATTTTCGAGTTTTTTGTTTGTTTGTTTTTTTACATTTTCCTGTTGATTAATATGAACATACAACCAATCAAGATATTTTCGGCCAATATACCAAGGGTGACCAAAACGTCCTCTTTAACCCGAACATGTCCTCTTTTTGGGTCCTAAAAATTTCCGTTTAAAATAAATAAATAAATAATTTTTAATATAGTTTTTCGTTCCGTAAGTGTAACGTAATGCATAAACGATTTAAAATGTTGTATAAGGCGCTTCTGTTAGTGCAATACAATTTCAAATAAACGTCTTGCAAACAGTGGTCATTGTTTTGTGTTCTGACTTGATGATAGTCTCTCTGCTCTGTATCTGTAGACTGGCTTCACCTGAAGCTGGGTCACAGCTCATTTTCATCCTGTCTGGGTTCAGTTGTTTGAACCTGGCCCTCATCAACTGTCTGGCATGGCTGCTTCTTTGTGAAGAAACCCTCAATATGTCCCTTTCTGTTAGACATCTCTTATCATTAAATAAACATTAAGAGTAATCTCATCATGCAGAAACGTTTTCCTTAATGATAAAGAACATACCAAAACCAAATGGTTTTAGGCTTGAATAATTTACATTACTGTACATATCACCAGCAACAACAAATAGTAGATGGAGGGGTTAATCAGGTTCACCTAAAAAAACATAGAGGAAGATGGATGGTCAAATCAGTTGTATTTATTTATATGGCTCACCCCCCCATAATAAACACCTTCACAGTTGCATGAGGTGAGGATTTTACGGGGTGCACTTGAATGCACCATATTCACAGCAGCTATCCACTAAGTTAGAAATATGTATTTTAAACTGTTTCTTCTTCTATGTTGTATATTTATAAACCCGGCTTTCTGTCTTTCAACCGCATGAATCTTTACCCCGTGACCATAGGTTCCCGCCAAATACAATCTGCGGAAGTAAAACGGAAGTTATCATAATAGCTAGTAAGCTAGCGGGGTTTATAACAAAGATAACGTTAGCTTGCTATACTATCCAACCAGCTGTTTTATCCTGTAAATTGGTATTGTACTTTTTTTTAATAACAAAGCTAACAGTCCGATCAAGCTGTTTTATTCTCTAAATTCGTATTTTAATAACAACGCTAACATTAGCCAACCAAGCGGTGTTATTCTGTAGATTTGTATTCGTACTATAATAACAATGTTAACATTAGCTACACTGTCCAACCAGGCTGCTGTTTTGTTCCGTACATTGGTCTTATATTACTTTATAGAGGAAATGTCATGATCTCTTACAGTCACTGTACACGAAGGATGTCGGCCACTGAAGGAGAGGAAATTGTTTCTCTGGTGGATGTTCTGGAGGAAGACGAGGAGCTGGAGAAAGAGGCTTCTGCTGTTTTAGGAGGCAGCGACTCAGATCAGTGCTCCTATCCACAGGTGAGTGGGTTTATGACTCAATATATCAGATTATAGTTTACTCCCTGGACCCAGATCTGTACTGACTCTGATCAATGACCTTGATTTACTAACCTAATTATACAATATATAATTATTAGTAGTAGTAGTAGTAGTTATACAGAGTACTATATGTTTTACTGTCTTTAGTCAGTATGGTCAGTTTTAGCCTGACTGAATTTAGAGTGTGTGTCCCCTCTGGTTTGTAGGGTTATGTGAAACGACAAGCCCTGTATGCCTGCAACACATGCACACCGAAGGGGGGGGAGACAGCAGGAATCTGCCTGGCTTGTTCCTATAAATGCCACGAAGGCCACGATCTGTTCGAGCTCTACACCAAGAGGTGACTACAAATCTGCCGAAAAATAATTAGATTAGATTAGATTGCACTTTATTGATCCCCCAGGGGAAATTCAGGTGTCACAGAAGCAATTGGCAGAACAATACCAGAGAATAGGGAAAGATAATCAAACACAGGTAATAGTAATTGCTGGTAATAATAGTGGACACATATAAATAATACAAAACCAAAACTATAAAAAAGGTAGTGCCTAGTGGTGTTGAACATTAGTCAATTGACTCCTGTGCAGGATTGAGTTCAACTGTTATATTTTATAACTGTAACTATAACTAACTACACCAAGATGTGACAACAAACCTGCTGAAAAATAACTTACTATAACTAACTTCACCAAGAGGTGACAACAAACCTGCTGAAATATAACTATAACGATAGTGCGAAATACGGGGGGTCCCAGGGGGTCTCAGACCCCTTGATTGAGACTTGAGCCCCCCTGAAATCAAGGTTTGGGGGGGTTTCAAAAAATATATAACAGCATACTCACCCTTTATTCAATTTGCTAACATGTTTATGATCATATATTATATTTAGGAAAATAGTATGTTCATATTCAGAAAAAGATCACCATCATCATGTTATTTAGGGTATTTCCTCTTATTTGGTCATTAAATAGACTGTTATGTCAACTGCGTCCATGGTGGCGCTGTGGCACACTGGTCCATCAGTTTTTATTCTATAACAACAGCCAGCAGCTTTTGATTGTCTCACTGCTGTGAATACATTTTTGTGAACACAAGGAGCTAGGTTGTGGGGAAATAGCATTAATGTCAAAAAGAATCCCCGATTGCAGAGGGGTATTTCGCACACTGACTATAACTATAACTAACTCTACATCAAGAGGTGACAAAGCTCCTGCTTTACGTGATGTTTCCTGTCAGGAAAAATAATATTCAGAGTTGGTTTTCACGTGATTCAAGTATTTAATATTTCTACACTTATTCATTCACAAACTGTTTGTAGCTTTTTTAGTATTCACCAAACCCTGCAGCCTGTTGATCACATATTTGACTGTTATGACAGACTGACATTTTCTTCCCCACAGGAACTTCCGTTGTGACTGTGGAAACAGCAAGTTCAGAGAGCTGCAGTGCAAGTTCTTTCCAGTGGGTTGATTTTATTTGATTATCTACTTATGCACTATGTAGCACATGGAGATTACACATCTCTGGACTATATCGTGGGACTCAATTATCCCGCACAGGACTCAATTTAGTGATACAGTTGTACATTTGTATAGTGCATTATTTATAAGTGCCCATTATTACTATTATTACCTGTGTTTTTATTTTTATTGCCTTCCCCATTTCTGGCATTGTTCTGCCAATTGCTGCTGTAACACCTGAATTTCCCCTAGGGGATCAATAAAGTGCAATCTAATCTAATCTGATGTACATGGGGGGGTGGGGCTCGATAAGCCTTGGCTTCTTCTTACCCCTTTTCGAGCAAACCTAAAGGATTTATTTTTTCCTTATGCATTTGTAATTGGTTGTTTTATTATTGTAATTAGCCTGTATTTTATTGTTAGAAATAAACATACTTCAATTCAATCAATCAAAAAGGTATAATAACGTGATTAATGACAATATGTTAATTTGATTTGGTACACAGACAGTATATTACCAATGCTTTGGTCTTCTACTTTGTTTCAGGAGAAGGAGCAGGTGAACAGTGAAAATAAATACAGCCACAACTTCTTTGGTGTGTATTGTACCTGCAACAGGCCTTACCCCGATCCGGAGGACCAGGTCAGAGCTTTGTTTCCTCTGTCAGTGTTCACAGATGGTGTTGATAAAGGTATATTTCATAATAATTTCTTGGCTCGCAGGTGGAAGATGAGATGATTCAGTGTATCGTCTGTGAGGACTGGCTTCACGGCAGGGTAAGCCTTGTATGGAGGGTTAAGGTTAGGGTCCTAACCCTACTAACATCCCAGTGTTGTTTCTGTAATGTTAGTAATGCCAGTCTTCTGTTTCCAACAGCATCTGGGCTGTGTTGTTCCAGATTGTATAGAGCTGCAGGAGATGATCTGTGAAGCTTGTATGAACCACCATCCCTTCTTGTGGACATACGCTGCCCATCTGGCAGGTATGACCTTCCTCCTCTTCCTCCAAACAATATCTGACTAAGTGTGAAATACATTACTGTTATTGTCTTCTGATTAGTTTAAGGTAGCTTGATACTTTAATTTTAATATTTATCTGTACAATGAATAGTAATATGAGGTAGACTTGGTCAGGCAACAGTAACCAGTGATGCTGAGGTTGTTCATATGTTGAACCAGTATACTGTGAATCAGTATGAATCAGTAATAGCACTGTATTTCCTGCTGGTTTCTGGTTCAGTTCCCAGTGTGCCAGTATACTGTGATTGAGTTTGCTGTATTTCTTGTCCAGCTCCCAGTGCGGCCGCAGCAGAACAAGAGCAGAAGGAGGAGCAGAGCAGTGAGGAGGAGAAGCGAGGAATAGCAGAGGAGGTAACCAGCAGCAAGGTTAGACCCGGGTTCAAACCCCAGCAACACATTGCTCCCTACAAGACCCTGACCTCCCTGTGGGGGATTTCACTGCAGGAACAATATAGAATCCCCCAAATAAATTAGTTAATAGAATAATCCTGTATTTGGCTTTATATCCATGTAAACAGTATGACTCATGAAGTACTGTAGTACATGGACTAACTGTGGTAGTATTACTACACAGGCTATAGGGATGGGGGTTTTGGCTTTATTTGTACACATTTACACAGAATGTTGGTGTGTATCCGCGGTTAACCGCAACATGATGTCATAGCCATAGAGGCCACTGATACTGGTTGGAAACTCGGGTAGCTTCTATATAGGTTAGAATATAATAGAATATACTTTACTGTTTCAAAATGCTTTCATAAAATAAACGAGTGTCGTGAAATTCTAATGTGTGTTTTTGTTGTGACAGACCTTCAACCACATCCTGATTATGTCATGTGAGATGCCTCGTGATAATTACGGACTAGGGCAGGCCACTATTGTAAAATAGTACAAAAAGATAAAAGTTGAAGTCAAGATCAGATAAGTAAAAACAATTGTGGAAGAGCCCAGGCAACTGTAGGGAATAGTGTTACTCAGGACCCATGCCATGCTGTGGGAAGGCGATACTGAACAGATGGATCTTGAGTCTGGTCTTGAATGTATTGAAAGTATCAGAGCATCGGATGGCTGGTGAAAGGGTGTTCCACAGCTTGGATGCAGCAGCAGAAAAGGCTCGGTCGCCAAGTGTGCTTTGCCTGGTGCTGGGTATGACGAGGAGGTCAGTGTCGGAGGATCTGAGGTTACGTGCAGGGGTGTAGTAGGTCAGTTAGGTAGGAAGGAGCCAGGCCATGGAGTGCCTTAAAGGTAAGGAGGAGGACGTTGAAAGAGATTCTGTATTTTACGCGAAGCCAGTGTTGTTGCAGGGTGGGGGTGATGTGCTGCCAGGGTTTAGTGTGGGTGAGGATCCTGGCAGCTGAGTTTTTGACATATTGTAGCCGATTCAGGGCCTTGCTGGAAACACCAAGAAGGACTCTGTTACAATAATCCAGGCGGGAGGTGACAAGTGCGTGTATTAATGTTTTAGCAGCGGTATCGGAGAGTGAAGGGCGGAGAGGGGAGCTGGAAGAAGGTAGACAGAGTAACTGACTTTGTGTGGGGTTCAAAGAAGAGGTTTGGGTCCAGCAAGCCCCCCAGGTTCCTTACCTCTGAACTTTGAAGAACAGAACATCTTTACAGTTTGACTGAAGAACAGAGAACATCTTTACAGTTTGAGATGAAGAAGAGAGAACATCTTTACAGTTTGACTGAAGAACAGAGAACATCTTTACAGTTTGAGATGAAGAAGAGAGAACATCTTTACAGTTTGACAGAAGAACAGAGAACATCTTTACAGTTGAGACAGAGAACATCTTTACAGTTTGACTGAAGAACAGAGAACATCTTTACAGTTTGACTGAAGAACAGAGAACATCTTTACAGTTTGAAGAACAGAGAACATCTTTACAGTTTGAAGAACAGAGAACATCTTTACAGTTGAGATAGAGAACATCTTTACAGGTTGAGATGAAGAACAGAGAACATCTTTACAGTTTGACAGAAGAACAGAGAACATCTTTACAGTTTGACTGAAGAACAGAGAACATCTTTACAGTTGAGACAGAGAACATCTTTACAGTTTGACTGAAGAACAGAGAACATCTTTACAGTTTGAGATGAAGAAGAGAGAACATCTTTACAGTTTGAAGAACAGAGAACATCTTTACAGTTGAGATAGAGAACATCTTTACAGGTTGAGATGAAGAACAGAGAACATCTTTACAGTTTGACAGAAGAACAGAGAACATCTTTACAGTTTGAGATGAAGAAGAGAGAACATCTTTACAGTTTGAAGAACAGAGAACATCTTTACAGTTTGAAGAACAGAGAACATCTTTACAGTTTGCGAAGACAGAGAACATCTTTACAGTTTGACTGAAGAACAGAGAACATCTTTACAGTTTGACTG
>OMOT01059917.1:0-15788 GCA_900312575.1 Acanthochaenus luetkenii | reverse complement strand
CAAATCAGCCTGTGACAGTTCCCATCGACTGATTCCACCTGGGGAAGCCTACCGCAGTGACCGCAGATATGAACACGCAGTGATCAGTCTTTGTTTTCTCTGGCATAAAGAAAACATTTAATGAACACAAACAATACCCTTGTGGTTCCAATGAAAAGACAACCAGGTTGGCTAACTCTTAATAAATTGTATACGGGCATCAACATCTTCGGTGCCTATGATGGGAAATGTGAGTCGATAGAACATCTAAACCTTCAAGCTTCAACGTTGATCGAGACGTTCCGAGAAAATCTTTCATATTCACCGTGGTGTTGATTCTGGACAGGTTTATGGGCGAGAGTAGAACCTTCGAGAACAACGATGTCACGTTGTATCTCAAATGCCATACAAGAAAATGTTAACCCTCTAGCCTAGTATTGTTTGCGGGCACAATGACCTGCAAGAACCCCGTGGATTGGTGCTTAGCACGATTAGCAATTTGCTGTGATCATTCTGGGTCTCCAGCTGGAACAGCCATCTACAATATAATCCACAGAGGTGGCTTTAGTCACAAGGCATAACTGGCAACAGGCTGTCAGGAAACTATACCCACCAGAAGCCCCCAGGCAGCTGGCATCAATGTGAAGGCCAACTACTACCTGACACATTTAATCAAGTGAGTGGGTCTACGTTGAGACAGGTATGGTCCACGGGGAACCATTCCAATGTGCAAAAGATGAGAAAGGGAGAGAAAGACAATCTTATCCGTCTTTGGATTGATTCTTTCTCTCCTTGACTGCGTTCCTAGGACACTAATAATTCGAAGTGAGACTGATTCCCAACCTAATAAAATCGTCACCCGTCTTCAATTTGCGCATGTATCAAACATTTCATACAATTTTGACCAGTACGTTTGTGAAAGTGGGACTTACTTTGGTTATTTTATCATGAATAAATCATGTAACCTAAAAATGTAAGAAATGTAATCAGACTACTAATTTTGTCCTGATTTACTGGTCACTCTTTAACATGATTCTTTTACCTACAATTCCCCGGGGCCATGCGTCACCCTGAGGTCATTGAAACCTGAACCCTATGGTGAGAACTACTTACGGTGTCTCAATTGTTTACACACGTTTTCTTTTCCTTTTGCAGATTTTCGCAAAACTCTACAAAAGCTACAAAGCAATACTTTCTGATGTGTTCAACACAAAACACTACTATGAATATCTTATCAGTAGGTTTATGCCTTTTGCATTTTTCTGTAACATTACATTATTTTATGGCATTTAGCAGACACTTTTATCCAAAGCGACTTACATATCATCATATACATACTACATCATATACATACTACACACAACTAGAGCATGTCTTTGGACTGTGGGAGGAAACCCACGTAACACTGTTGCTGGTTGTAAAAGATTGTTGCATTAATGTGTATCTACTCAACTATATATAAATAAACACAGACAAATGCAATACAGTAACAAAAGCATTTTAATTTTTTTTCAAAAATGCTCAAATGACAATGTAGCCAATGTAAACAAGCCCATCGGTGAACGTTATTTAATATTGTGTTGTCTGCAATTATGTTGTTCTGGATTTCTCATAGTCTAATGGTGTTGTTTGCCACCACCATGTTCACAATAGCGGTCTCCTGTTCTGGTGTGAACAGCCGGTGTCTTCCACCATGGCCTGGTCGTCTCTCAATCCTGCATGACATGATTGGTTACAGTGAGCTAAAATAATTTCTTTCTTTTTTCAATATGAAATGACATTACTGTAACATTGGCCAACAATCACTGGGTAACATAGGCCCACTGATATGTCGGACCGCACATAAAGAGCAGTAGCATAGTGTAGATAGTAGGTAACTTACGGATGATAGATGCAGCCATGTAGCGGCTCAGGTTGGGCTGAACTCTCTGGCCAGCCTCCCACATACTCAATCCATGGTTGAGCACAAGGTCAATCAATGTGGCCCTGATCTCATCCCAGACAACTGTCCTTCCTCGTCCTCCTCTTCCTCTCAATCCTTGACCTCTAGCTCTTGCTTTTGTTCTGCTGTTTTGTTTTGATCTCATATTGGCAAGCGTCTTTGAGCATTGTGAAAAGCGCTATATAAATGTAATGTATTCTTTTATTATTATTATTATCATTCATTGACATCCATTTCCCTTCAAAACAGGAGAGCTCACCTGTGACCGTGTTTTAGTGCTAAAGCTCTCATTTCTAAATCAACAATTAAGCAACTAGCCTGTGAGGAGTGGCTGTTGCCAATTGGTTAATACAACTTTGCATTTTGATTGACATTGCTTTCCAAAGGAACACAAGAGATTTCAATTTTGAATGTTGTGCCTAATGTAGAGAATTGTGTAGAGAACTGTGTGTCAGTTCTATCTGTAGTTACAGTTTTTCTCAATTGCTTACACACTAAAATTGGAAACGCAATCACTGAAACCTGAAACTCATGTACCTACAGCCCAAACCAAGTCTGCAGAAATACAAGCACATTTCCTGCTTTGCACTCAGCTTGCTATTTCAATCACACTTTTTGCAAAACACTTGCAAAACACAACAATGATCTACATTTGGCACTTGATGAACCTCAATGATCAATTAACCACACGACTCCTCACATGGGCAAACACAGTCCTGTTGCTTATAGTAATTGTTCACTTATAAAAGGGCTGACGTAGAGCTCTCCTGATTTGGAGAACAATGGATGCCAATATTGCAGCGAGAGGATGCAGGTTCTTTATTTTTATTTACAATATACAAAAGGCCTATTTTGTTTTCTATTGTTTGTTATCTATGCATACAGTAACACTATACACATTCAACTGTGTTTGCTGAGATGTATTAGATGCTATTTGGGGGAGAGAAAAAAAATTATGTTCCTGTATTTGTGTGTCTGTTTCATATTTGAATATAAAAACATAATATTTTACACCAGGCTACTGTACATATGTAGTAAGTGTAACACTGAAAAATGCAAAAGGCCTAAGCCTACTGATGAGATATTCATTGTGGTGTTTTCCATTCAGCACATTAATGTGCAATTGGTGCTTAGAAACATCTATTCATAGGATGGTCTGTGTGTGTCATTTGAACACAAAATTGAGAAGACTTAACATTATTTTGAGATTTGTGGGATTTTGCATTGTGTGTGTATTTTGTGAGGTATAGTTTCAGAAAACATGTGTAAATAATGAAGAAAAACTGTAAGTGAGAACTTCAGTTTTCTGTGAAATATTTAATTGTTTTCTCTTTTGCCGTTGTTTTTTAATTTGATGATTTGTTTAGTGAAATTGTTGTGGAGTTGCTTATGGGCAGAGATTAGTACCAGCAGAAACTTAATTTGAGTTGCATTCATTTGCATTTTTAATGCTTGAATTGAATCACTGTATGCAAAAACTGAAAATGAATTGCAGAATTTTAATTTGTATTGTCAAATCTTAAACTTAATGTAATGGTTTGAGTTTGAATTTGGTCATTGTTGCTTTCAACTTTCAACTTTTATTTCAAACTATTTTGAGGTAAAGAAAATCAACCTACGCTTTCAAATTCAAATCTCTGAGACACATATCCAGGAAATGATGTGGGTGTGGCTAGTTGAGGTGGGTTTGTTTTACTGGTACTGTTCTCTGCATCGGTGTACTGTGTTGCAATGGTGGCTAAATGTAAACTTTAAACTGTTTTATCGTTTACTGTTGTGTTTTTGAATTTGCTGTTGTGTTTTGTGAAATGCTATTGTGTTTTGTGATTTGCTAATTTGTTTTGTTAAAAATTCTGTAATGTAATGTAATGTTAATTTGCTTTGTGAAATGGGCTACCTTAGATGGGCCGTTGCCACGCCCCCTTTTGGCCAGTGGCTGTGGAAAATCATATCTGAGATATCCTGCTAACAGTCAGACAGAACATGCGGACAGACACACAGACGCACAGACCAACAGCGCCGTTGGCGGAGGTAATAATAGTCGAGTGATCAGTTAAGTGGTATTTTTTCCTCTAACAGTGTCAATTAATAATAATAAAGAAACTCATCTTTGCGTTTTGAGTCTAATAAATTCTAAATTAATCACACAACTGGTACAAAGTTATATTGTTTGTACTGACAACATAAATGTGATACTCTATCAGTAACTTGGAAGTCACACCTTTACCAATAATATTGTCTCATATCTGAATATTTTACTTAGCTCAGACTAATTAAATATAATATTCACAAATATTCGGACAGTTTCTTAAGTCCATCCCAACACCTGTTAACTGTATGCCTATTATTTTTCCATATTGTTTTAGTTCCCAGAATCCCCCCAACACAGACACACACACACACAAGGTTATTCCACATTATTTGCTGTTGTTTTACTGTGACTATTATTTTTCAATAAGTAATTTGAGAAATATTATGTTCTATTACCCTGAGGGCAAAGCTTCATAAATCAAAAGGAGAATAGAGTCTGCTTCAACCTTATCAGGTCACATCCATTATTCAAACAAATAGACGTTGGCACAGTTTTTTTTACAAGTTCTATAGTTTCCATGAATTCAGTTATAAAAGCTACATCAAGTAAAAAATAGGTCACATAGCAGTAAGTTAACTTTCTCCAGTGGATACAATATATACTGCTCAACTGAATGTTGGCTACACATGCCACAAATTGCATCTTACTGTGAGGACTGCACGGTTTCAAAATTATTGATTTTTATTTTTATTTTTTACAGTGAATTCGTTCTCATATAATAACTCCACTCCAATTTCCCTGTAGGCAACAGGCATATAATGTGTGTGAAAATGTATTTTTATAACTATGTCTCGACCTCTAAATGAAACATAGTCGATTATTTCATGGAAAAGTTCACGTCATACTCTTTTTTTGCTCTCTACTAAAATGCAGGACCATCAGTACTGCTCTGAAAGCACTGTTGTAATGAGGCATTGACAACATTCACTAGTGATGGGGTCTTTCATCACTCAAGGGACTACAGAATGTTTGAACTCATTTAGCTGAGCATATGGTAAGTGCTATCAAGGTCCCGTCTGTGGTTTCGACAGAGACACATCTCATCCAAGAATCCAACACAAATAGCATCAACAATAGATGAGAATCAAGACATGGGAATCTGCAGTAAAACTTGTATCTTCCTGTAAACACTTCTTGATTGCTATTTGAATTTTGCATTGCAGTGGGAGGGAAGTGGCTATGGCAGAGAAAACTTCAGCCGGTTTTCATCTCAAATGAGTTCAAGATAAGGATTGGGGAAAATCTTGTCCATTCCTGTCATTGGGTTGTGCTACTATTTTGTACACATACATTTATTAGATGTTATTACATGATTTCAATGATAAATTAAAACCTAATATTTACAGAAGTATGACAAATGATACATTCAAAGGAAGGATGCAGAATGTGACCTTGGATAAACATAATTATCTTTGACTTCCTGCCCCCAGGGCCCAAATCAGTGTATTAACGAGCGCACCAAATGATATGGGCCCTGGGGGCAGGAAGTCAAAGATAATTATGTTTATCAGTTAATCAGTTAAAATCAGTTAATTTACGAATGGTCAGTTAAAAGTAGTTACAAACTAACTGTAAACATGGCAGACACCAACGATAACATTACCATAATTTCGCTGGCGGCCAACAATTTTGCAGCAGTTGTTGACAATATTATTGACGGCGAAGATGACTACATGTGATTACATGTAGATGCGTGTTGAATAATACTGGCTAGAGTACCAATCAAATCGCAACCATCGCATTTTGCAACAATCAGACGCTCGGATAAACCGTCTTTTCAGTCAGAGTGCCCAGTGTGCGCTCTGACTGCACAGTGCTCTGAAGCTCTGAGTGCTCTGAATTTCTTCACATGAATATGCATTCCTGAGGGAAAGACACTCTCCCTATGACCAGTGCAGGAAATGTAAATTAATAAAAAATATTTGGTTATAAATCATCTTTTTTAAATGCATGTGTTAGTGAAACATCAATTTTCTCGACATGAGTAATTTCAGTCTAATTTCAGTCAAAATGTAACATCCCAGTGGTCTCAAATGCAACAATAATCTAATTGGTGAACTGAAAAAGAAAGACAGACTTGTCTCACAGAATTGTCTGGGTTCAACATTGTACATGAGAATACATGCTCTTTAGTGCTCAACTCAAGGTTGAGTGGGAGGTCAGTTGTACATCTTTCCTCAGACTTAAATGGGAAGACTACAAAAAACGATTATAAAAATGATTATATTATTATAGTAATTGTTCACTTATAAAAGGGCTGACATAGAGCTTTATTATATTATTATAAAATTTTGCACCACATATTTAACGTTCTGCTTCAGCCACACACTGAAAAACATTGGTCAGTATTGTGAGTTTTTGTGTGGATTGGGCATACTGTAGAATGGCCCAAGGAATCACTTAAAATGGTGTGTGAGTGCATGGTGTGTGAGTACATGGTGTGTGAGTACATGGCGTATAGTGTGTCTACAGGACACAGGCAAAGAAATGGCCTTAAATACCCTTTAAAAAAAGATCCCTGAAGTAAAATAATTGTGATGCTATGGGCCTCATGAGCAATCTTCATCCCCAAAGGAGATGTTGAGACGTGCTGCCAGACGTGCTTTATGGGAAGATGGATGTCAGAGGGCCTGCAGGCCGATGAGTCAATTTGAGGCAGATCTGAGAATGTCCCTATGGCTGCAGGGGCTGGGAAATTGTCAACCTAAAGATCTGGCTCAAACCTGAGGAGACCGCAGGGAGGAGTTTCCCCCACTTCTCCACTAATATTAAGTGACATCAAATGAATAACCATCTCATACTTCACATTTATTCAGGACATTAGTGATTGAATTTACACTTCTTTTTTTTTCACTAGGTGCTAATTCGCAGTTCTATTTTTTTCTATAAGTACTATTATGCTCTCTTGATTTTGTCATCATGCAAATTCCCCAAAGTGGCACACTTGGTTTTGTTTCAAACCCTCACCCACAGTTATCACGTAAGGTTTGGTTTTGAAAAGTATTACTCTGGAGACATACCGGTAATCAAATGGAACACAAGGTCATTTTTACATAATGTTACATTTTGTTTAGTATTGACATTGTTTATGGAGGATCCCACTTCATACAGCCGTGTTGAGTTTCCTTTAGCTACCAATATAGAATGATTTGACACTAGTATACCATATTTTGGCAGACAACATTTTTGTTTTAAAATGTCTGAGCTATAACTAATCCTGCAGTGACAATAAACTCTAGATAAGCTTTACTGTGATTTCCCAACTGTGACTAGTGTCCTTTGCAAAGTCTAGCTATGAAGTTGCACAGTATATGCCCGTGTGAAATTTGATCCCCAGAAACAATTTGCATAACAATGTCTATGGCGCATACAGCACAGGAACATTCTGGTTGTACATGCGATGCGTCTTCATTCATTGCTTGTTATTCATGAATGTCATTTTCTCCTCAATTTGGAGTAGCATGGCATCATAAGCAAGCTTTGAGTGAATTTAGGCCTGAAGTCACACACATCGCACTGGCTTTGCTACCTTCTCAACCTCACTTAACGGGCAAGCACAGCAGTCTATAGACTCACAGATACTGTGGCTGAGTTTCTGTCTTGACTTCAAAATGTCATATAGCAGAAATGTAAAGACTTTTGATAGACAGTCTTATCTTTCTGTGTATTTTAAATTACTTTTTTTTTTTATCTTAAGAGGGCTGTGGAAACCTTTATCAGCTAAATACAGTGCATAGGGTCTTCTCTAAACGGAGCAAAAATATAGCCTTGCTGTATTATACAGTAATTTGAAAGTGAGGTAAAGGTTAATGATGAAATGAAGTCTCATACTGGAAGACAGGGGATTACTCACAAATGACTACAGAGATTACTTGACACTCGTGAAACAGTTTGAGTGAAGAATTAATCAAATGTGTTCCTTTTCAAATATTCATTTCCTATGTTTTTTCTTTACAATTAAGGTCTATAGCAGTGGTCCCCAAACTTGGTCCTCGGGGCCCAGAGTGCCTTTAGTTTTCTATTCTTCCAGGTAGCAGTACTCTAGACCTCAGGGACTAGATGTGAGGACCACTGGTCTATAGATATCCTAACTGCTTTTGTAAAATAGCCTATTAAAAAATATCTTATTTTGGTATCTAGAGATGACAGCATTCGCTCTAAATTGCAATTAGTAAGATTAAGGAATGAGACGGCATGAAAGGTTTCCAATCATAGCAAGAATCCTTTTTTTCTGTTGAGAATTTTGTAAAAGTTGTTTCATTGGGCAACAAGAGGACTTTAAACATGAAACTCTATGACACCCTAAAACACCCACACACTACTATATATTATGGACATTATTATGTGTAGGCGTGTGTTCAAGACATAGCTTGATTCAGCAAGTGCCTCTATACTCAGTAGCAAATGAAATGTATGTGACCTTTAGAGATTACAGAGAAGCATGAGCAAAATTAAGTGATTTCTGTTTCTGGCACTAATGAGGACAAAGTATGTGTCTTCTTTTGATTAATGGATTGTTAACACTCAGTAAGCGTAAGACAGAGATCAGGAAGAAGCCATTTTAGTTATTTTTAAGTCCTTCCTGACTGCCAGTTCTGGCAGTAAACAGAGAGGTTATATGCCATAGCGCTCCACACAGCTTGAGAATTTATATCACCCATGCGTGACCACGTAGGCTATGTTCCCCCTATGGTATAAAAAGACTACTGTAGCCTATGTTATGCATCTTTCATCTTCTTGCCTCTTTAGCCTTTAGCTCTTTAGCTTCTTGCCTCCACAGGTTAATTGCTCTGTAGGTCCGTTCTTCAACTCGTGTCCATCAACTTGCCTGTGTCCAGGCTCAGAGTTCATTCTTCGTCCTCTACGGCTGTGGTTGACGAGCTATCCTCCCTCACATTTCCTATCTCAGAGGTTTTCCAGAGCGTCTTGAGTCTTGACTTGTGCTGGCTCGCTGAAAATCCTTGGTGGGAAACAATATTAGACTAGGGGGGTTGGGTGGTTGAGCACTAGTGATTTAGTGTGGCATAGTCCATTTTTCACTGTTTGCTTTTGGGAGCTTAGCTACTGTAACCCGCTGCAGAGCTCTCCAGTTGTCTTCACAGAGATCAGAGAGGCAAAGCATTTTCATCATGTTGCTTCGTGGTCCTGGCCAATTCAAAGATCACCACCCCAGCACCTAATCACCTTGATTGCTTTCCACAGACACACTCATCAATCTCCTCCCCCTGCTCTCCATCCTTGTCTCGGAGCACACTTGCCTGCAGGATTAAACACACAGAATGACTTTTACCAAAGACAGAAAACTAGTTTTAGACCTATAGTATTCGGACATTATCGTTATTACCAAGGTCATGATTAAGACGTCACTCAGTTGCTCAGTAATCTTAGGAGACCGGTGTGTTTTCTTGAATGGTAGTTTCTCTGAGGTACTACTGTGTATGTTCTCTCCGTTTACCTGTTCCCCTGGAGAGAGGAACCTCTCAATCATGGCAGACACAATTATCCAAATGCAGTGCCATTTAAATTCTCCAATTTTCTTTTAGTATTATTTAAATACTCAACAGTCAGTCTGACCATGACTGCAAATTATCATCTGTCATAGAGGTGATCCTTCCTTTTATAGAAGCAAAGTTTATTTAATTTGAAGACAGCATCCTTTGAGGAATTAATCAACACTCATGACAGAGACTTTACTGACTATAAGTGTCGTGCCTCCAATTAATTTTACTGTATGACAGTCCCTGACTCATTATCTACTCCCAGCACACTTAATACTTCTGTTTTTGTCCTCTAGTATGAATTGGAGTAGGTTATAATTCAAAATAGCTGTAAAATGGCAGCAGATAAGCAAAGAAGCAAGCATTTTGGTAAAACCACTACACTTCATTGCATTAGTTAATTTTGTCTCACTAGTTCCTGTTATACTTTTTTTAAAGACTTGATGATCATTTTTGTATTTTCATAATCAAGTTGCTTAGGGAGTTTCAGTGCCTGAGTGCGTCCATTCAAGCGTTGTTTCAAAATGAAGAACAACATGCTTGTGATAAAGGGATATATCAATCAAATGAACTTGAACATACTGGTGGCATGACATACATTAGATTAAATGTTTCCTATTTTAACAAAGAAAATACAGTATGTACAATGTACAATTAGAAACGCTAGAAAATTCAAACTGAAAAATAGATTTATTTAAGGACAACCAACAACTGGGGATAACACAATACCCGTGTTTCATCATGAAGGGCAGATACATTTCTGCTTTCTTTTAAATGTGTAATGTGGTTTAAATTTGTATTTGTGTTCAAGACGTGCTTTTGTAAGCCTGTCCTGTTTTAACCTCACCCAGTACCAATCAAGAAATGGGATTAAGGGAAAAAGCAAGCCTATCTAGAGCTTTTATTCATATTACTGAATCTTTTATTTATTTCTTATTTTTAGTTTCTTATTCCCCCAAAGGGAGCAAGAGAACACAAAAGTAAAGAAATCACAGAACTAAGTTTCCCATGCCTTTAAGGGTCTACAGACTGTGTCAAAGAGTAGCTCAATATGGAATATACTGCTTAATTAAAAAGCTTTCCAGGTTTTGATTTCCCTAAAGCCTCACAAAACCCTGTGAATTAACTCCCCCCTAAGGGGGACATTCGTCCACAAGGAGGTCAGAGCACAGGGTCACACAGAAAGCAGCGCCCCTGAGCTTACTCAAGGACACTAATACCTTCTGGTTGCAGGACAGACTCTCTAACCACTAGGCCGCCCTGACACCATTAAGCAGCTCTCAGGTCAGGCTTTTGATGCCTGTGCAGTTCAAATTCAGCTATGTTTTCATTGTATGTGGTTTTCACATTTTGTGCATGTTTATACAATCACTGGAAAGTTGTGAAAACTACTTTATAAAAACATTTCCAAAATCGCAAGTGCCTTGGGCTAGAGTGTTGCTCTAGGCTTGGTTCACTTCCTAAGCAATTGCAAAATTATTAGCTATGGTCAAGTGACCTACTGGTAATCCCAGTAGAGTAACTGAATACAAATCATATAAAAAATAGAATGTGACAAATTGACTTTTGATAATTCAACAATACACTGTTGCCCATGAATGCTCCTTAGAGGGTTAGTGTGATTGCCCATTTATTTAAGTGCCCCAAATATGTCTTCAAATATAAAAGATGGATTGGCCTTCAAGGTGATACAGCTTATTAGACTCATTAGGCTTAGCCCCTTCACTTGTGCTCTCAATGCACTGTTAAATTACTCTCTATACAATCTGACACAATTTGTACAGTCATTTTAAGTAAATGAGATGCAGTAGATGTCAAAAAAAGCTAAGCGTTTCAGACAGAAATTCGATATTAAAATGAAAGCAAATATTTGGCAATTATCTCAGACATAAGACTGGTGCAAGGATGTGGGCCAGAGACTTATTCAAATAATAAGTAAATCAGGACTTGTTGGGGAGTATGAGTAGACACTTTGTAGTAAAATGAGAAGCAAGATTATCCTAGTTAGTTTCTATTTAAGGTTTGAACCATGGTCTGCTGGAATACCAAAAGAAAAGGTCATAATGGTTTACAACCTGTCCTATATGCCACTCGCTATAATCTTACACGTGTTGTAATGTGTGGTAATGACCCTGCCAACTGACTGCTCGCTTTGGTTACAGTAGTTTGACTTTGTGAACTTATGACAAGTACTATGGCAAGTCTCTATAAATAGATGTTGTATTCAAGGTTGCACTTTCAGTGTCCAGATAATGTTCAGCTGACTTGAACAATATATTCTCCTCTCATTCATTTTATTATTTCCAGTTGGCTCTGCATTACTCAGATTTGTTGAAACAGATGTACAGTAAAGTGCAAGTAGGTGTTAAAAAATATAATTGATCACTATTTCATTTACTCATGATTCATCATGACATTTTACTTCTCTGGTTGCCTAGATGGGGAATAACACCATTCTTTTTTATGTATTTATCCCCCCCTGCCTAACGTTAACCATTTGTGTGCTGTGATGTTGCTCACTCCTAGCCAGGTTAGCTATATAGATTGTGTTGTTATGTTTTACTTAGCAATAGAAAACAATAGAAAATAGTTTTTTAGCTGCGACCAACAAGTTGGTCTGTCGGTCCGCCCAAAACATATCCTACAAATGTGTGCTGGTTTTCATCATCAATATCTAGATCCTGAACTCACATTGACACGTGTGATAGCTCGTTGGACTCCAGAGTGTCCTATCGATTGGTGATATCATTTAGGTCCCTCCCCCTTTCCTAATTGGCAGTTGTTTTATCACCCATTGGTCTGTCCCAGAAACAAAATTGGTGCTGCTTTTTGTACTTGCCAAGTAAAGGAATGTTAGCAACCTGAATGTGGCAATGAAAAATAAAATGAGTGTTGTTGTCACGGTGCAATGTATCCAAACCAAATCAGTGATAGGTCAAGTACGTAGGCTGCACTAATTAATCTGTCTTTTGACTCATGCTGATGAAGAGATTCTTTCAAAAATAATGAGTGAATAATTCATTATTATTAAGTATGTTATCAAGCCCTGCTTTATTAACTGATTCCTCCGTACCGGCTTGGTGAGTGTCGACTGCATGCCAGGCTTTACACTAATGATGCTGTCGGTCCCATTCAGTGTCAAGCCCCTGCTGTAGAGAGAAAAGTCAATTATGAACCTTTTCACTTGGCCATGCTCTGTTGACTCTGTTTCTATCTTGCACAATTCTGCATCTCAATACTATAATATAGCAATAATACCGAGAGGGCATTCTTTACAGTGATTATATGGGTGAGGGTGATGCAGCTAGGAGTTGCTGCTGTTGGTACTTGGCAAAAGTGCCCATTATCATAGTGAGGAGTATCCTGAAGTAGAATACAGGAGAAAAACAGGAGAAAACAAGAAAGAAGTATGTATGTACTGTATGTAGGCTAAGTAGCTCCCTGATTACCAACGCTGCACTCTGTGGTAGTTATCAGCACAGTTGGATCATGAACCTCTCCTACATGTACCCCAGTGAAGAATTAATTTTAATAACCAAATATTTATATTTTGGGGTCCAAACAGGGTACTGTGGGTGACTATATCTGGGTTTGGTGTTGAGATAGGGGATGGAAGACGTTATTATTGAGCCTTCTGGAAGTGTCATTGGCCTAATTCAGCAAAACGTCCCACTCGATAACCCCAGTGACATGCCCGCACTCATACACTCAACCTTGTAACATTACATTACAGCATTTAGCAGACGCTTTTATCCAAAGCGACTTACATATCATACTGTTGGCGGAGGCAGCCATGCAAGGAGCCAACCTGCTCAACGGGAGCAATTTGGGGTTAGGTGTCTTGCTCAAGGACACAACGACAGATTTCTCCCGGGGAGGAGATGGACTCGAACGGCCGACCTTGCGGTTGCTGGGCGGGAACTCTACCTCCTGAGCTACTGCCGCCCTCTAGCCTAGATTAGGTAAATAGTGAATGGCGCTGCTTGTCTGATGGTCCTGTAGATTTATGACGGCACACCCTGATGTCCTCCATGGTAACAATTTGTTGTTTAGTACATCATTCTCTTAACGTCTAAATTGGGCTTCTGTATAATGCTCACCCTGGACTACAGCCCAAGGGAACATCACGTCCTGTGTAATTATAAATGTTGCCTGTTGTAATGTACTTCTGCATAGATGTGAAAAGACTAAAATGCGTGAAAATGAAAATGAAAATGGGGACAGAAATATAAAACTTTGGAGCATGAAATACAACAAAACTCAGTGTATAGTCAGAGGCATAAATGGACATAATTCTGTTTTCTTCTTTTGTTCTATAGCCACAAATAACTGAGACCATCTTGTCTTTCAACTCAAATGCATGCAAACATGTTAATAAGCCATAAAGTTGTACTTCCAGATGTACGCTCCCTCAGTAGCTAATTAAGAAGACGTCTTTTTGATCTCATAATAGCCCTGCTGCCAGGGTAAACAAACAGTGACAATGACACATTAATGCATTTTTGCATTTCAAAAGAAGACAAAACTTTAATATATGTCTATTTTTAACTATGTTGCTCAGTAACATCTTCAGTAGCATAGGTGTAATGTGATTTATTTAAATTTACAGTGGTAGAATGAAAAACTTCCCATCTCATACTCAATGAAGAGACATTACTGGGCAATACAAAGCTGGAAAAATACTGTTTGAAGAAGATATTCCTGAGTTTCAAGAGAGAAATCTGTCTCAGAAGATTATGAAACAAAACCATGATGTGACGCCATCTAAATGTAAGAAACTGAATGTCATTCCACACAGGACTATTCATATGAAAATGTCTCATGTAAATACAGAGAGTTCCAAGGTTTTCACATGAGTGTGCTTATATTATTCTATAAAGTGTGAAATAAATGAAAAATTGCCTTCTGGCAAGGTTCATGTGTGCCATTGGGCACTCAGAAAACAACAGTCTAATAGTTGTTAACAGCAGGAAGTTATTTACCATCTCTACACTTACTGGCTGCACCAAAATAATTCAGGAACACAGTGATGTCAATACGATGTAAGATATATAACTTTTAAAAAACGCTTCTGACATCCCACAGCTTTCGTAAACAATGTTTTTAGTTGTTATTTTTGAAAGCAGTGATGGCACTATACACTGCTACCACAATGCTAGAAGGACGATTTCTGCTATATTGGAGTGAATTCATGAAAGTCAATATGAAACACCCACTGCTAATGTTTAAGAGTAAAATAATCATGACCTTTAAGCAAATACACTCAGGGACATGGAACACTGCAATTTAAACGGGTCTTAGAAAAGTCTGTTTAGGTCAGATCCTGGGTAAAAGTACACTTGAAGGATAAATGGAAGAGAGAAAAAACATCTACATAAACCTTGTGTTTAAAGAAATAAAACAAGGTTGTTTCATCCCAATGAATGGATGTCTTTTCACCACTGATCTTATTCTGCACTCAGCCTTCAGCCCTTTCAGTAAGTTCAGCATTAGTGATAACTTTATTAGTACTGTTATAGTGGTAGAGGCAGAAGTAATAAGAGCAGCAGTAGTCTTTATAGTATGTAGCTTATGAGTATGTACTTTATTTATATATTTAAGAACTTTACTTTTTAAACCAATTGATTTTATGTTGACGTAGCCATGGGGGAATGACATACTAGTATTTAAAATGCCCATTAGATGCTGTTTGTGAATCGCGATACAACGTTGGAAGAAACCGGTAAGTGGATAAATACTGTTAAAAGGGCCCAGGACACAGCAAGCAGCAATCCAATGAGAGACTGCCACATATTACAGCAGCAAGCCATTGCAGGAGCCTTGTTGCTTCTGGAAGCACTGATGCCTCGCGCCAGATCCAGAATTCCATCCATCCATCATCAACCGCTTATCCGAAGTCGGGTCGTGGAGGTAGCAGCTCCAGCAGGAGGCCTCAAACGTCCCTTTCCCTGGCCACATTAACCAGCTCTGACTGGGGGATCCCAAGGCGTTCCCATGCCAGCGTGGAGATATAATCCCTCCACCTAGTCCCCGGTCTGCCCCGTGGTCTCCTCCCAGCTGGACGTGCCTGGAAAACCTCTCTAGGGAGGCGATCAGGTGGCGTCCTGACAAGATGCCCGAACCACCTCAACTGGCTCCTTTCAACGCAAAGGAGCAGCGTCTCTACTCAGAGTCCCTCACGGATGACTGAGCTTCTCACCTTGTCCCTAAGGGAGATGCCAGCCACCCTACTGAGAAAACCCATTTTGGCCGCTTGTATCCGCAATCTCGTTCTTTC
>OMOT01059915.1:0-14805 GCA_900312575.1 Acanthochaenus luetkenii | reverse complement strand
TATACTACCCACGGATTACAGCCACCCAAAAAGACTTTGAAAACATGGTTAACACAAAAACTCCTTCTGCTGGGCGAGGTGCAGCGGTGTGCAAACACAGCAGCAAGATTTGTGAACTGTTGTGACCAAAGGAGAGTGTCCAATGGAATACAGCCACCATGAAGACTGTCAGTCACTGGTGTATTCCTGCACTGACCATTTGCACTGTGCTGATCTCTGTACACATACTTACTGTGTGTTTGCAGTGTTTATACTGTATAGTTCTCGCTAAATTGTATTTGTAAATAATTATTTTTCAACTGCGTCTTTTACATTTTTCTATTTTATTGTAAGTTATTTTTTACTTATCTGTATATTTCTGACAGCACAGCCACAGTTATTCTGTTTATGTACAGTTTTGTTGTTTTGCCCCACACTTGCTTTGGCAATGTAAACGTCTGTTTCCCATGCCTATAAAGCCCTTTTGAATTGAATTGAATTGAATTGAGAGAGGAACAGAGAGAGAGTGTCAACAGTGTGTGTGTGTGAGAGAGAGAGGAACAGAGAGTGTCAACAGTGTGTGTGTGAGAGAGAGAGAGGAACAGAGAGAAAGTGTCAACAGTGTGTGTGTGTGTGAGAGAGAGACGAACAGAGAGAGAGTGTCAACAGTGTGTGTGTGTGAGAGAGAGGAACAGAGAGAGAGTGTCAACAGCTTATCTCCCTTAAGGTTTAAGCTCACCTCATAAGTCTACATATTTTGGTTTGTTTGTGCATCTTTGTGTTTTAGTGCATTCGGTGTGTTCGGTCTGCTTGCAAATGCTAATGTGTCTGTCAATGTGTGCCTCTTGCCAGACTGTGGTCAGCCCCACAGAGAGATGCGCATGAACCCCAAGGCCATCACAGCACCTCAGATGTTCGGCCGACTGGACGTGGCCACAAACGACTGGACTGATGGCATCTTCTCTACACTCTGGAGGAAAACACTGAAAGCCAAAAAAGGTCAGAGGAGTAACTTACTTACATCGGATTGGTTTCATGTACATTTGAGTTGACTTGAGTTGAGATTCATTTGTTTGGTCCATTGTCAGAAGTGATGGATTCTTCTCTTCCCTTTGAAATAATAAACAGAGAGAGATTTAACAGGCAAGAAAGGGGAGAGGATTCCATTTTTGGTTGAGTTCAGATCAGTTTAAGAAATGTAATCGAAATCAGACAATACTGAGCCTTTAAAAACCTTTGCTGGTGAGTGTACCTAAATATCCACAAATACCACAGGTGTGGCCTGCAGGAAGATGAACAGCAGCTATAATCCAGGGGCGGCTCAGGATGGGGTGGCCAAGGGGGTCCAATGAGTGCTTGGGGGTGGCGTCTAAAATGGTAGATGAAGGCAGGGCTTGGCAGTGAGGTATTCAATATTTCTTCAATATTCAGTATTTTTGATTACAATAACAAATATTGACTGAATCACTCCATTTCAATATTTGTTATTCTAATTAGAAATACTATTGAAGATACCACCACGTACTCTGGAGAGCCACCCAACCACCTCACCACCACGCCCTGCCTCCAACTACTACCTTCATTACACCTACACCAGTTATTACATTACATTACCGGTACATTACATTACATTACATTACATTACGGCATTTAGCAGACGCTTTTATCCAAAGCAACTTACATATCATCATATACATATACATCATCATATACTAATTACATCATATAAATACTACATATACATCATCATATACTAATTACATCATATACATACCACATCATATCATAACTAACAACAACACCAGTTATTAAATGAAATAGGACTGTAAGATGTGAAACACATCAAGTGGTTTAGCTACTTTCTGCAAATCGTTGTTGGTCAATAATTTGTGTTCTAACACTTTGAAATAAAGATTTTGATAAGCAGCCTCTCCTCTCTTCCTCTTTGCTGGGTTCTCCTGCTCCTCTACCTGCATGTACACAGTCAAACTCTTCTCCCTGTCTTTGCTCTGCTGTTGTCTTCTTGTCACTCACATTTCTCTCATCATTGTCAAATGCCTTGGGCATGCGCCGCATTTATGGCTTATTATAAGCACTGGGCTGTACTGTAGAGTTCTTTATGACAGCAGAGGAAGACCATATTGGAATTTGTTCATGATTTTGGATGTAAGTTTTTCTCCTATTCTTCTCATGTCTTGGTGTTATTTTCATATTGCAGAGCCAGACCATTTGGGCACAGTGATTTACATCCCTTACCATTGAGTAGTCCACCTGTTGTGCTCCCCATCACTTTCAGTGAGCGTTTTAGAGGCCTTTCCATCCTGCCAAGTAATGAACTGGAGGTAGAAACAGAAGGGCAGACATAATTTAAAATGTTTATGCAAACAAACAAAACCAGGTTTTTCTTCTCTCTCAGGAGAGCACATCTGGATAGTCCTGGATGGACCAGTCGATGCCATTTGGATTGAGAACCTAAACTCAGTTTTGGACGACAACAGAACCCTGACATTGGCAAACGGAGACCGTATATCCATGGCACCCAACTGTAAGGTGGTGTTTGAGCCACATAACATCGACAACGCCTCGCCAGCCACCGTCTCACGCAATGGCATGGTGTTCATGAGTTCCTCTGTGCTCGACTGGAGCCCTATACTGGAGGTGAATAAGCTAAATGAAAAACTGTAAATGTAATTCCAACATAAACTTTCAATATGGTAGTGCTTATGGTATGGTACGTTAGTTAAAAGGTGCCTGCTAAATAACATTTAGGTAACAGCACAGCACTTTAACTAATTCTCTTGACCACTGCTCCTGGATGGAAGTGAGCACTAATACAGACATGATACTCTATAAGCCTTCTATCAAATCCCTCCACAATGTTTTGATCTACGAGAGCCATGTTTCCTTCACAAGCATTCTTCAGTCTAAATTTAAAACGAGTATTGTGAATACTGCAATCAATAAATCAGTGCTCCTTATCTCCTTATCTATTCATTCACCCGTTGGTTGCATACAGTACAGTTGAATGAAACAAAATCAAACTAATTCAAAGCTTGTGTTTGGTACTAATGCTATTGATCACCAACACCTACTTCAGGATAAAAAAATAAATATATATTTTAATTATTATTAGATTTCCACTGCTGCTAAATATTGTAGAGCAACACTGATTTGGGGCCTTTGCTCTTTGCCAAAGCCGTATCTAGACTTCCCCTGTCCTGCAGCTCACACAATTATTTATTTATTTTCCCCAAAAAAATTCATCTGCATATTAAGGTTTGTGCAACACTTCCCAATAGTATTTGGTGGTTGGGGATCTCATTCCTGCCATACCAGTGCTAATATGTTGTCCTGGCTGGTTGTCGGTTCAGTGAACTGACCCTCTCTGCTGCAGCTGATTCCCAGAAAAAAGCAACAAGCAGCAGGGCTAAAGTTTTGTTGACAGCACATTCAAATACACACACATGCATGGATGCGTGCACACACACACACACACACACACACACTGCCACACTCTATTGGTTGAAACGGATTTAAGTAGAATGGAGGTAATGGGTTTCTCTAATCAATAAAAAAAGTCTGCACCTCGCCTAAAATTCTTGGGTGTGCATCTCCAGCTCCTGCGCTCTCTTATCATTTAAGACAAATGTCATTCACACATAGTGTAGCCTACTTTATTTCACCATATGAGTTAACCTAAACTAAACTGGGGAGCGTAAACTCAATTATATCTAAATAAATGACCGAGTTAACTAAACTCAGCTACAGTGTGAGCTAAACTACCGGTACTGTGATGTGCTCCCTACTCTCTCAGGGCTGGTTGAAGAAACGTTCCCCCCAGGAGGGAGAGGTGCTGAGGGAGCTCTTCTCTTCCTCCTTCACTGAGCTCTACCGCTTCAGTGTCCAGTCACTGGAGTTTCAGATGGACTTGCTAGAGGCCTTTGTCATCATGCAGTGCATCAACATGCTGCAGGGGCTCATACCACCAAAGGTAAGGCTACGACTGCTCCGGATACCCATTCACTGGTCAGGCACACATTAAAATTGTACAGATGAAGGTGTCCACCCAGACAAAATGACCGCTGGCATAAAAGTGGCGCTAATTAATATGTATTTATAAATGGATTCAATCATTTTCAATTTTGAAAACAGTTGTTGGAAATATTTGAATAGATTTGCTACATTTGAGCAGTAGATGTAGATATTTGTAATCCATCAACTGCTTTTAGTACTTCAAGCTGTCAAACATTAACGGATGCAAGCTACATTACCCTACATTACGGCATTTAGCAGACACTTTTATCCAAATCTTACATATCATATACATACTACATAATCATATACAGTACATACTACATATATACATCATCATATACTAATTACATCATATACATACTACATAATCATATACAGTACATACTACATACTACATATATACATCATCATATACTAATTACATCATATACATACTACACACAAGCACATGTCTTTGGACTGATATCAAATCCTGTCATATGCCATATACATAGTTTCAGTTTTCAATTTGATTTAGAACATTTTTCTAATACTATGACGCTTGCTTAAATTCTTACTTACCTTCTATGGCACCTCCTTATACTTCTTTTGCTGTCCTCTACAGTTCTTTCTTCAAGAGGACCAGCACAAATTCATGACTGTGGCTTTAAATACCCTGCAGTTTCCATTTATTTCTCCCACTTAGTGTTGGGCAAGCAGATCTTATTGTCAGCCTAGGGCGTGGTCTATTATTGTATGGGCTATTATAAATATGCATGCAATGTCTATCAGCCAACGGATTTCCATTTGTCTCATGGATGTGATATGGTCTTGCTTCGCATTTGCTGATTTGGCACAAAAATAAATGACTTTTTTCCCTCTGAGACCTGCAGTCATATGCCAGGGCTATTGCAGTGGGAATAGCTGGATACAGTGACACAACACAAATGAGAAGTATACGTGGGAAGAGAGGAGGTAGCTCTATTATGGGTCCAGTTAACCACAGGATGGAAAACAGTTTACTCCTCACATTTGGGGGTTAAAGCACCGTTGCTAATTTAAGTGAGCAGCTGCCTTATTTATGAGAGAATCTTGTCACTGCTCATGTAAAAACTTTGTCAGTCAAACTTCTTCAAATTTTCCCTTGAATTAAGTTCATGGCCTGTTGGAAACAAATGATATAATTTGCGCTTTGTACTGTCATTTGTAATTCGTACTACTAGAGCAGAATCAAGAAGAATCCATGTCGGTGTCTTAGTGGAGCACCGGCATCATTGCAGCTTTACTTTTCCTGCAATATTTGGACTATTGCATTGTTACTCTACAGGAGCAGGGTGGTGAGATATCCAGAGAGCACATGGAGCGGCTGTATGTCTTCGCCCTGATGTGGAGCACTGGAGCTCTGCTGGAGCTGGGTGACCGGAGGAAGATGGAGATCTGGCTCAGATGGAACGACAGTATCCGTCTGGACTTGCCAGACACCCCGCCTGACAGCGAGGACACCATGTTTGACTACCATGTCACGGCAGATGGTATGCATGCATTGATAAATAGTTTTAGACGCCTGTACAATTGATGGCAAGGCATACTGAAGCTGTTCGATGATGAGCAGAAGCACACTGCTTTATGACGACACTTATTCGTCCTTTATTTTGGCAGCTTGTGTACATATACAAGATAATACAGTGCAATATGGGAATGTTTCAGTGAAATGCTTACAGACATCTATTTATCTTCTAAGCTATATTAAAGATTGTCCTGAATCTGATGTCATTTGCACAGGTCAGTGGGTCTAACTAGAACACTCAGGTCGAGGAGTATATTTACCCTTAACTCATCTCCAGTGTAAAGCCCTATCTTTTTAATGCACGCACATCTTTTGTCCCTATCAGGTCAGTGGGTCCACTGGAGCACCAGAGTGGAGGAATACATTTACCCATCCGACTCCACCCCAGAGTACGGCTCCATCTTGGTCCCCAATGTGGACAACGTCAGGACAGACTTCCTCATTCAGACAATCGCCAAGCAGGGCAAGGTGGGGTTTGCCAAAGGAAACATGTGACCATATATCGCAGCTGTTAATAAATAAATGAACAAACAGAATCTAAAATGTACACATTTGTGAGCATATATGATTCTCTTTTGACATTTGACATTGGGGTGGCAGTAGAGTTCCCGTCCAGCAACCACAAGGTTTGAAGTTTCAAGTCCAGCTCCTCCCGGGGGGAAAATAATTATACTAAATTAAAATCTGTCGTAGTGTCCTTGAGCAAGACACCTAACCCCAAATTTCTCCCGTTGAGCAGGTTGGTACCTTGCATGGCTGCCTCCGCCAACGGTATGACATGTAGGTCGCTTTGGATAAAGGTGTCTGCTAAATGCTGTAATGTAATGTAATGAAGTGTGTGCATGTGTGTGAGAGTCATTCCAATTCAAAACATAACCCCAGAGGCCTTTTAAAGAGTGGCTACCTCCTGAGCAACTGCCGCCCCGAGTGGTAAGCGTCTATATGTTGATGTGTCATTAAGAAGGAACGTTTTGGCTGTCAATGTTTATTGAACTCCATTAGTTTTGGATGCTCATTTCAGTTTAATTAATTGATATATGTGGCAGTTACATCTACTGGTCAGTACATGGCTGATGCCATTGTTGTTGGTCGCATGGCTATCTTACCTGTCACATGTTTTTTTATAGTTTCCCTAGTTGTCTCAACTCTGTATCATTTGTGACAGGCATGATGATTAATGATTAACAGTGATTACTAATCAATAATCAATATGATGTGACAGTCATATTTTGGTCTTTGATGTTATAATAATGTTCCTAGTTCCTAGTATCATAAGCTATAAAACACATTAATAGGTAAGGATGACAACCCACTGAGCCCAGACTACACTGGTTAGCTTACCTGTCCGGTAATCAGGAACAGCTTTTTACAAGGGCGATTGATTGACATTTTATTGTAGGGTATATTGCTGCTGTTGTAGGCATGTTGTTGATTGATCTGTCTTGGGTCATCAGCTGTAAAGGTTCCTTATGTGATGTGTTCATCAGGAGTCAACTTCAGGTCAGTCAGTCGATCAGTCAGTGCTCTCTCACCTCTTATTGAGTGATGCTCGCTCGCCCCGTGATATAGTCTCACTAAGCTTTGCAACCGCAACTGCAGTGGCTAATCAATGTGTGACAAAAGAGTATTTATTACATTTACACAATGCTAACGCAACAGCGCTTTCTCCCCTTGTATTGAGTGATGCTCACTCACATTACATTACATTACATTACATTACAGCATTTAGCTCAGACGCTTTTATCCAAAGTGACTTACATATCATCATACCGTTGGTGGAGGTAGCCATGCAAGCTCAACGGGAGCAATTTGGGGTTAGGTGTCTTGCTCAAAGACACTACGACAGATCTTTTCCCCCCAGGAGGAGCTGGACTCGAACCTTGCGGTTGATAGGCGGGAATTCTACCTCCTGAGCTACTGCCACCTGCTGTTACAGTCTCGCAATGAGTGTGTTTTGCAACTGCAGTGGCTAATATATGGGTGATGAAAAATTAGCTGGCAAATATTTTGTTACAACTACATTGAGCTAGCAAAGCAGTTTTATGTAACAGCTGTGGAATTTATTAAGTTTGGCCGATGCTAACAAAACATTTTAGCTGACAGGCTACTATGTTAGGATTCTGAAAGACAGCTAACCTACCGGAGCATAGCAGTACAGTACAGTGAATCTCTTCTTCTTGACAATACATTGAGTGAACGATGTGGTTATCCTGATTATTCTAGGACTTCTAGTAACTTCAACTACAGCAACAGTTGATGCTGTACACCTAGCTAGGTTCTTGTCTATGTATTTGTTCACCTACAAACAAGTAGTGTGAGACAGTCCTCTTCCTGGTTTGGTTCCTCCTTTGTCAATTGTCCTCTCAATTGTCTTCTCATGTATGACATAATTTTTTGGCCAAAAAAAAGGGATTCATGAAACATGAAAATGAATAAGGGTGTAAAATGATTGTCTTTAACTAGGTCCATGCTAATATTTACTTTTGAGGGTTCCTCTATTATACATTTATTTATTTGTTGAAGTGGATTCTGATGGGTTCTGATTCTGAAGCAGCAATGAAAAAAACTTTACAAAAACTAGCCATACATAGCATAGCATTCCAGCATTGTGTGGCTTTGTGAAGTGAGGATAATGAGGATAAATTCAGTAACATGTTAAAATATGTAATAACTTTGTCATATATGATTTGCACCCATTTGTAGAACAGAATGATTGGCAAACTGGATCCAAAAATCCCATTCATTTTCACCATAGGCAGAAACAAATTGATCCTGGATGGTTAGAATCTGAAAGCCCCGAAATGACGACAACACTTTCCTAAACAATTCGTACACAATTAATGGGAAATCATACCCAGGACACAGAATAAACACATAGAAAGCCAGACATAGAATAAACACGTTTTCATGGCAATGGTCTCGTTTTTCTGCAGCCATTGTAATATGCTCAAATTGAATATGCAAAAGTATATATTAGGTAAAAAATTCTACACGTAGGAGCTTTCAACTGTAACTTTTTATTATAAAAAAGAGAGAAAATGACACCTTTTGCACAACATTCTAGACATGATGCATTGATGATTTCCTCTGTCAACTATAAATAGTACTCTGATCAACACATCCCTCTTGTTGGCTCAGCTACTTACCTTTACACTTGCTATTCAAACATAGAAAAGTGGAGCAGAGCTGACAGTGGATCCATGTTCCTACAACTGAGTAGTGTAAGCATGCGGGGCATGCAATCTGTACGCCCAGCACTTCAAGATTCACCCTCTCTGAGACTAAAAGCATGTACAGTATAGGCCTAGGCAGGTTGCCTTTGGTCTTCTTGGTTTGTGTCTTTAGCTTAGCCTAGATGTTATTAGAATTATTGGACATTTTCAGAGCATAATTGATGTACTTGGGTTTGATGTTTGATACGATAAGCCGTTATACTGGTCAGCTTCACAGACAAAACAGATGGCGAGCTTGAAACTAGCGCTAAGCTAGTTTTCACTTGTTTTAATGCAGACAGCCAAGGTAGTAGAATATCATAGTGCTGAATATCTTATATGATATATCTTGATGCTTTGGTTGCTAAAATAACCATTATGAAACTTTTAAAACGTATAATGTTTATCTAAGGTGAATACCAAATGTTTCAGAATCAAACTTGAACTTTCCCTTTATTTTATTGTTAATGGTGAGATATGGCACTTCCATAAAAAAACGCTGTCTCAGGTTAGAATATATCACTCATGTTGACACATTCTTGCACAAATAATGTAAAGAAATTGCATGGCATTATCCAATGATACAGATAACGTTTTGTTTTCTTTGTTGAAGCTAATAAAGACTGATATCAATATATGTCATTCCCATAGGCTGTTTTGCTGATTGGAGAGCAAGGAACGGCCAAGACTGTCATCATCAAAGGCTACATGTCAAAGTACGATCCTGAGACCCACATCGGCAAAAGTCTCAACTTCTCCTCTGCTACTACGCCACTCATATTCCAGGTATAAGGCAGAACTCTCCTTTCCTCTCGATTCATTTTAGTTTTACCTGCTCCCAGTCTCATTCTTTGCAGTTTTATCTGACCATGGATACTCTATATCTGTGTTAACTTGCACGGGCTGTCATGGATTTGAAAAGTAATATTGATCGCTGTGTCTGGTCTGATCAATAATGTGCTGGAGGTGGGAACACTGTTTTTCCCTCTACATGACTAAGCGGCACATCGATCAAGCAGTCACAATTGATTATGTCGGGAAAAGATGAAACAGTGCTATCACTTTTTTCATATTCTTTCCCTTCCTGTTCTCTCACTTGCCCCTCTCTGTCTCTGTCTCCGCCTCCTCCTTCCTCCTCTTCCTCTTCATCATCATCTTCTTCCACCTCTCCTGTCTTCTTCTTTGGCATCTTGTTTTTCTTCTTTGCTCACTGTCTGATCTCTCTCCTCCCTCTCTCTTTCTTTAGAGAACAGTAGAGAGCTATGTGGATAAGCGGATGGGGACCACTTATGGACCCCCGGCTGGGAAGAAAATGTCCATCTTCATAGATGACATTAACATGCCTGTCATCAACGAGTGGGGAGACCAGGTCTGGAAGCATTATAATGTCATTTAATGTAATGCCAAACATATTTTGCTTACACTAGAATATATCAATTCTCTGTTTAAGTCAAGTGCTCAAATGTCATCCTGGTACCAAATGAGAAAATGTGCCTCTTGTTCTGGAACCCAAACTCATGATAGATAGTGAAAGACACCAGCCTTGCTCAAATAATTTGTTAATTCATAAAATGTTATTTCATTTTAAACATTTCAATGAACTAGTTAACTGATCATATTAAATTAACCTATAATAACAGCAAATAACTAATAACAAATAAACAACTTCATCTTTTGAACTTATCCTTTGCCCTCCATCCTAGGTGACTAATGAGATTGTCCGGCAGCTGATGGAGCAGAACGGGTTTTTCAATCTGGAGAAACCAGGGGAGTTCACCAATATTGTGGACATCCAGTTCCTGGCAGCCATGATCCACCCTGGAGGAGGCCGTAATGACATCCCGCAGAGACTGAAGAGGCAGTTCTCCATCTTTAACTGCACCCTGCCCTCGAATGCTTCCATAGATAAGATATTTGGTGGGTAAAACATATCTGATCTGCATTGATATTATATGCATTGAATCAATAATGTGCTGTAGGTTGAAACATTTTGGTTCATATCATCTATAATGTTACAGGGAAATTACTAAAATATATTGACACCAATTTTTTGCTAGCAATTTATTTGATCAATAGTTGCTTTATTGGTAGTCAAGATTTTGACTAGTTTGCCCTCTGTTTTTTCTCAGTCAATGTTATAACATATTTATGGGCAAGGACTTAGAGAGATTAAAACTACCCACCAGCCAAGTTCTACTGTTATTCATTTGCATACCCATTCTATAAGTTTTATATCAAAATTAACAGACTGTCTCTTTCCGGTAAACAGCACATTTCTGTTAGTGACATTCTGCACTCAGGGACGTTTACAACATTTCCATCCAATTATTAATTTGATAACCGTCACTATTTAGTTCTATATTGAAGGGAGTTATCATGCATCTTAAATTTCCTGTTGATAGGTGTATCTAATATCTTGAGATGATCTGTCTGTTCTTTCATCGGACAAGAACAATTTGAGAACAGTAAATTGATCAAAAGATGAATAATGACTCACTTCGCCATTGGATTCAATACTATTAAGTGGCCATTTTTATGATGGCTCCATATCTGAATCTTTTTCTAACATGGAGACCTACCTTTTTGAAAAATGTGGTGCCTGTATAAAAGATTCTTCATCCTACAGCACCTTAACCACCCCTAATAGCAATACAATGCTTTGGTCACTCTCCCACCCTCAAATTCATTCAATATCACCCCCAACACAGGTGTGATTGGTAAGGGCCACTACTGCGCCCGTCGTGGTTTCAGTGAGGAGATTCGTAGCACCGTGCCCCACCTGGTGTCTCTGACTCGCCGTCTCTGGCAGATGACCAAGGTCAAGATGCTTCCGACCCCTGCCAAGTTCCACTACATCTTCAACCTCAGGGATCTGTCCAGGGTCTGGCAAGGCATGCTCAATACCACTGCTGAGGTGGTCAACTCCCTCCAGGTGAGTAAAGTAGAGTAGATGGCCTGGCAGGGCATAGTCGAAACCCCTTCGTAGGCTGTAGAACTGTAGATTACACAACCTATTAATATGATATGAGTTACTATATTGGAGCAGTATAGGAGTGTATATTGGTAGGGAAGAGTAGACTAGAATAGAATACATTTTCAATATCTTGGACCTCTGAAAAGTCTGGCAAGCTCAATTCTTGCTAAGCCAGCTTCCTACAGGTTAGTGGCCTCAGTGAATAATTGAATAGATTGGAATACATCCTCAACCTCAGGCTGCCCAGAGTCCAGGAAAACATGCTCAACATCCCTGCTGAAACTGACATCTCACAGGTGAATATAATAGACTAAAATAGAGCAGACAAGAATAGAATAGATTAAACTCTTCTGGAATAGAACGTAATTGCATTTCCAGGGTTTTGATTAATAATGAGGTGGCTATATTTGCAGAATTCCTAAATATAATTTTGAATTTGGATGAATATCTGACATTATGAATTTCAGTATATCCAATTAGGTAATCCAGTGTGTTCCTTTGCTGATAAACCCTGAGGGAACTTCTTTGCCTGGTTATCAAATTCATACAGGGATTTCAAGGACCCACTGCCCGGAAATAATACAACTACTGTATATGCAATAGAGCCGAATCAGCTAAATCAATAGTGAGGCTCATCTGTCGTGCCTTTGAGACTGAAGAGATACTCACATCATGAATGACACCTATAACATATATTGAAGGTGCTGCTGGCACTGTGGAAGCACGAGTGCAAACGTGTGATAGCTGACCGATTTACCATGCCTGAGGACGTGGAGTGGTTTGACCAGACCATGGCAAAGCTGGTGGAGGAGGAGCTCGGGGAGGAGGAGAAGAACGTGGTGGACTACGGAGTGGACAGATACTTTGTCGACTTTCTACGAGACGCACCTGAGGCTACAGGTACTGCTCAACCAACAAGGGTGTCGTTCTTGCGTCTGAAGATACGACTCTGGAAGATTCCAACAGTTACAATAATTCAACTTCACCGTTTTTGTGTTGTGATAATTTGAATGTCAATTGTGATTCCATCCAGGAGAGGAGCCAGAGGATTCAGACTTTGACTTGCCCAAGGTGTACGAGCCTGTCAAGTCATTTGGGAGTCTAATGGACCGTCTGAACATGTTCCTGAGCCAATACAATGAGAGCATCAGAGGAACTGACATGGACATGGTCTTCTTTAGGGACGCTATGATACACCTGGTTAAGGTACTCTGCAGAGTTTTTTTGGTCAGCCAGCCACACTATTTGAAATCTGTGCCCGACATTTGAAAAAATGTTGCACCTAATCTGAAAAACATCACTGGAATGAAAGTACAACAATGTGCTATTACTGACAGTTAGATATCACGACCCCGTTACTTACAGAATAGACCACATACATATTAAATTAGATTTCTTGTATTTTTATATTGGGCAAGGCACATCAGCCAGCGTTTATTTTGTATTGTATTTTTTTATGAAAATGGACATACAGCATGTGAAATGAGCCCATTAATTGTATCTCATAAGAAAGGGTCAGCATGACAGTCAATCTCATAGTCAGTATTCACTGTAATGCCCACTAAGGCACTCAATGGCTTCACCATTAAAATAATTGGTGGCATTTTGTCTCCGTACAATTTGGCGTGATCTCTTCACACAACCTCAGATATGCTTAACAGAGGATACTGTATGTGTTATATTATTAGTGTTCCAAATGACCCAATAGCGTTTGCTTTCTCTGTCTGCTGTCTTAGTTTCCTTCACTCTGTTTGCATGAGTACGTGTGCTGCCTGTGTTCGGTATCTTTCTAGCTTCATGGCCAAGGCAAACACGAAACTGTCTTCAGCATCAATGTGTCTACCTCTATCTACCTCTAAGTTTAATTATTTTTCCTTTTCTGAAAGAAAACTTCACGTCTGCCTTTCTGGGTCTTTGTACTTCTCAACACAATTGTCATGCCTGCCTGATTGACGTAATTTAATGTTTTTACTGGATTCACAGAGAGATGGGAGGTGTAGAGGCAGTATTTAAAGTTAGAGTTCCCAATTATTCTGGAATTATTTCTGTATCTCAGGCAGACCCACTTGACATCAAAAGGGGTCTTCAAAGTCACTTATAACAAATACATAGTAATTACTGCTTAACAAATACAAGATTCATTTTTGTCATTCCACTTAATTGCAGTCATGAACAATACTACAGCCTCGGTAACAACCTACATGGGGAAATACATGGAGAAAAGTATGTCTATGTCAATGGAGGATTCTGGAAAGCTGAAATACTCCCTTATGAAGAATTTGATAAAGAAGTGATGTTTTGAACAAATAGCTCTTCCTCAGACTTACTACAGAGAGTCGCCATCTTAAATAACCATAAACCCTAGTAGAAAGTCACATGACATAACACACCTGTTGCAAGGTGATGATCATAATGCATGAATACAATTGAAATGCAATAACATATACAAAACTGTACAAAAATACAATGTATATGAAAATATATAGATATCATATTCCCTCCAATAGTTTGTATTCCATCAAGGAATCAGACTAACTAGCCGTCATTTATACTGGCTATCAGAGGTGCCACTTATGAAGTATCCTGTAGGTTGTAGAGGACTGTAACACCAAAGGCAAGAAGGTATATTGAAAACACTCCTGTAATAAAGAAACTGACAGATAGGGTATCAATTTACCCCTCATTAAGGCCTTTAGGAGCCAATGTACCCAATGTACAGTATGTATCCAGAATAGTTCATGTTTGAGAAGCATAGAAGTCATGTCACCCCCTCTGCGTGGATATTTATTGTTTGTAGTAAGTCTGAATTGAAAAATGTTGCACTATATTTAACTCAAATGAGTATATGTAATCTGCAGTGTCTGCACTCTGTCGTCTTGTTTGTATGAGTATTATGGATTTTCTTTCTTTCTTTCTTTCTTTCTTTCTTTCTTTCTTTCTTTCTTTCTTTCTTTCTTTCTTTCTTTCTTTCTTTCTTTCTTTCTTTCTTTCTTTCTTTCTTTCTTTCTTTCTAGACTCATTTATATAATATTGGCAGATCTGCATACATTCCTGATGGG
>OMOT01059913.1:19409-45148 GCA_900312575.1 Acanthochaenus luetkenii | reverse complement strand
ACTTCCTGCTGGCTCTCAGTGGCAGCCTGTTCTTCTTCCATTGCACCGGCACCCCAGACTTAGACAGCTCACAGTGCAGGGAGGCCGTACCTCCCTCCTCAGCCTCCACACTCTGCAGTTCTTCCTGGAAGAATGGGGGGAGCTCTGAAAAAGATGGGTAAGGAGAGATGGAGCAGGATTTCTTTAGTGTAACAGAAACAGTGTTTGAGACAATACCAGATGTGGACTAAATAAGATTAGGAAATAACTATTTCAGTTTGCTTTAACCTACTTATGTGCTGGATGGGTGGGGTTTGCTACTTTGGACAATACAATGGGTTCCAGAAAGGTCGGACAACCACAGGAAAGTTTTTAAAAGTTAATTTGGTATAAGTTGTGTGATGGACCACTTACTAACACTATCTGAATTGTCTGATACAATCAAACTTGCCATGCATGTGTCCAAATGCACACACCTTTCACTGACACAGCTGCAGTGGTTGTTGCTGCACCTCCGGCTTGACACGAGTAGCTGCCACTGTCTTCAGGTTTGAGCTCCTTGACGAGGAGCTGCAGCAGGCAGCCATCCTGCTTCATCTCATACTTCCTGCTGGCTCTCAGTGGCAGCCTGTTCTTCTTCCATTGCACCGGCACCCCAGACTTAGACAGCTCACAGTGCAGGGAGGCCGTACCTCCCTCCTCAGCCTCCACACTCTGCAGCTCGTCCTGGAAGAATGGCGGGAGCTCTGGGACAGATGAGAGGGGGAGGACAGAATTGGAGGTGTTTAGCGTAACAGGAACCTTGCATAGTATGATTGTAGAAATCAAACCGCAGGTATTGCAATTAACGTGTTACAATTAGCATTCAAAGGGAAGAGGGAAGAGGTGCTTTACTGTATCAAACCAGTAATAAGAACATCCTTAAAAAGTAGGTAATTCATATCTACGTCCTGTTTATTAGTGTCCATCAGAATGGAAACTGGCAATACACCTTTTTAAAGCAGCAGTGCTTTCTTTTTTACCTGTTACAGTAAGGTTGGCACTGCTCTGCACGTCTCCCGTATCACAGGAGTACATGCCAGCATCCAGGGGCTCCACATCATGGATAAGCAGCAGGTTGACTTTGCCCTCCTTACGTATCTCATACTTATCACCATGCAGGAGGGGGATGTGGCTGCGTCTCCAGGTAACTGGGGTGGTGAGGTCAGAGGTGGTGCAGGACATGGTGGCTGTCTCCCCTTCCATGATCACAACGTTCTTAGGCGTCTCCTCAAACAAAACTAGAATTTGCAATCACATTAGAATACCAAATAATAATAATATTGTTACAAAAAAGGAGACGCACTGCACTGTTAATACCTGGAACACCAGGGTTGTATTGAAGAAGTAGTAGATATTTTAAATAATAAAGTGAGTAATCACGGAGTTGTTCAATTAATACAATAATGGAATACAAAATACATTTTGAAAAAACATTGTGCCCTCTGTCTCTCATATCTCTCCTCACCTTTAGCCTTGGGCGCCACCAGCAGACATGCAGAGGTCCTCTCCTCCCCAACCACAAACGCCACGGTGCCCGTCTCCTCGGGCGTTGTCATGGTGAGGACCAGGCGGTGCTGGCGACCCCGGCACGTCATCTGGTTCATCTCGTTCTTCTGCAGCGGGCTGGGGCCCAGCCACCAGACACCCTCGCTCACATCGGCGTGGCTCACCTCACACACAAACACTGCGTCCTCACCCGCCGTCACCGCCATGTCCTGCAGCTCCGCTATGATCCGCACGCGCTCTGTGGAGGAAGGAGGAGCTGGATACAGGCTGGCCTTTCGGGGAACGCAAACTGAGAAACAGAAAAGTTGGTTCACATTGGCTACCTACCTCTAACAACCAGCTTGGCGGTGGTCTTTTTGCCCCTGGTGATACAGCAGTACTCTCCGGCGTCCCCCAGGCACGATGTCTTGATCTCCAGGCTGTGTGCGGGTCCTCTCTTCTTAACAACGTAGCGTCCTCCCGCTTCCACCAGGGTGTTGTCCTTCTTCCAAGTGACAGGGACGTTGGCGCTGGAGATTTCACAGGACAGCAGCACTGATTTCCCCTCCATCACCACTTGGCTCTCCAGCTCCTTCTCGAAGAATACTGACGCGGCCGCTGGTAAAGGGGGTGAAGGAGACATGACGTTATTGATGATAACGTGAAGTTCCACCTCAAGTAATAAATAGTGACTGGATTATCACGGCAACATCAACATAATCCGTTTGCTGAGGGAAAATGTGCACAATACATTTATGTGACGTTGTGGGGTTTTTTTTTAACCTTTATTTAACCAGGTCAATCAATAACAAATTATTACAGTATTTACAATGATGGCTTGGTACGAGGAAAAAGGCCTCTAGACGGAGAATTGGAGGAAAAGGGGACAAAAAAAACTGTTTGCAGAAGGCAACAGAAAACACACAAACAGCAATGTTTGACAAAGAGACAGTAAAGTAGCACAGGCATTAGCTGGACAGACACACATAAGGTCTAGGAGGCAAAAAAATATATCTGCTCACTGCTGCTTGGTGTCGGAAATATAATAATACCTCTCACGTTCACTTCAGCTGTCGTCTTCTGGTCTTCGAAGACGCAGCTGTACTCCCCTACATCCTCTGGCTGGATGTTTCTGACGCGCATCTCAGCTATCTTCCCATCCAGCGTCATCTGGTACCTGCCCCCATGATGCAGCTGGTCCTCCCCCTTCCACCACTGCACAGGGACCCCGGCCTTGGACAGCTCACATCGGAGGGTCACGTTGCTTCCTTCTCGGACCTCCTGGTTCTTCAGACCCGTCCTGAAGGTGATGGGAATAGCTGTGGGTTTGGTAGAAGAAGAAGAAGAAATGTAATCCGTACAGTTCAGGCTGTGTTTTTTCATGTTGACCTGCATGTCGCTGTCGTTCGGTCAAACGATAACTTCAATTTTAAGATAAGATGAAACTTTATTGATACCTGTGGGGATATTAGGTCGTTATAGGATTCAACAGGGGGAAATGAAACAGGATGTAAGCACACAGGTAAGTGTGCTTATTTAAGCAAGTGTTAAGTAAGTAATAAAACAGAATATGCCAACAATTTCAACACGTTAAGTAGACTAGTACAACATTTGGGTTTTTTTTCTTGAAATTGAAAATTATATTGTCCTCTTATGAAACGCTTATGAATCCCACTGTGTAATTTATCACCAAAGTCACCAATCTAAAAAATATGGCTGTTTTTCTTAATTCCTGAAAAGTTGACATTTAGGAGACCGAAACAGCCACGATTTGCTCACAAATAAAAAGCAAACACACGCAAACGTGTGTGCACATATACCCTTACGTGTGACGGTGATGCTGGCTGTAGTCTTGATGTCGCCGTAGATACAGCTGTAGAGTCCGCTGTCCTCCAGCAGGGCGTTCCTGATGGTCAGCTCCACGATGCTGTCTCTCTTTTTGACCTGGTACTTGAATCCGTTCTTCAGCAGCTCCTCTCCTTTCCTCCATTCCGCGGCAAGGCCGGGCTTAGACAGCTCGCAGCTCATCGTCACACTGTTCTCCTCCTCTACTTGCTGGTTCCTTAACTTCACCTTGAATGTGATGGGTGGAGCTGAGAGAAGAAGGACAATAGAGACATCAAGCAGAGCCCTGGTCAACTAATTTCTTTCAACTTCATTTATTAATGAAATAATTAAAAAAGTTGTTTCAATTAGATTACTTAACTTGACTTGTTTTTCAAATGTATTTGTGTTTATTATTTATGTTTTATTTTCTTTACATTTTACTTTATTAAGTACTTTGTACTTTCAATTCAATCAATTGAGGCAGTGTATGTTTTTTGGTTTTAGTTTTTTTAAATCCATGCTGTGAAAAGTTATTATATCCAATCTGCAAGGAGATTATTGAGGATTACGGCGCTATAAGTATTATGTGAATTCTAGCTGCAATTTAAAAAAATTATTGAGTGACTTGAGATTTCATTGATCAAAACCCTGGCAGGAAATAGGATAAAAACAATATAGGATTTATATCTTACCCTTGACGGTGAGCTCAGCAGTTGATTGGCTGTCCTTAGTCTTACAGGTGTATTTGCCCGCATCGCCCTCCTCTACATTGTTGATGATCAGTTTAGTGAGACGTCCCTCCTGCTTCATCTCATATTTGTCTCCAGGCTTGAGGATGACTCTGCCTCTCCTCCAGTCCACTGGAGCTCCGGGCTTGGAGAGCTCACAGCAGAAAACTCCACCGTCCCCTTCCTTCACCACCAAAGTATCCAGCTCTTGCTTAAATGTTACTGGGAGGGCTGGGAAAAACAAACAAATACAAATGTAATGCACAATCCAGAATCAGAAATAGTTCCCTCTGTGGTACCATGATTGGCCAATTGTTTGCATACAAAACACTGAAATTGACTGACTGAGTTACAAGGGCCAAAAGTGTGTTGACAGTTTGGTGCTGGAGTTTGTGAAAATTGGAGCAAAATGGAGCTTTAATTTGAGATATGGTGGGATATGAAAGTCCAAAAGAGATGACTCTCAACTCACAATAATTATGTGTATACACCCAAAATTGATATATATATATATATATATAGAAAATAACAAATAAAATAATAATGTGGCTTTAAGCTTTGAATGCTTAACCTTGACTTGAGGAGACCAAATTATATATTTTCTAAGCCATATCGTTTCTCCGCAAAATCCGAAACGCTTTCTCGTTTACTTGGTGGAGATGACCTGCTCTGTCCCAATGTGCTTAAGATATAAAGTAGGACAGAATCGCCTGTTTGTTCAGTGACCAATCACTGTAAGTCTTCGTTGAGTCTTCATACCTCGAACTCTGACGTCAGCTGAGGTCACGGCGGCGCCCGCGAAACAGCTGTACCCCCCGGTGTCCTGCAGAGCCACATTTCTGATCAGCATCTCCGCCACCCTGCCCTCTTGCTTCATCTGGTATTTGCCTCCCTCCTTCAGGAGCTTGGCGTCGTTCCTCCACTCCACTGGGACCCCTGGCTTAGAAAGCTCACAGCGCAGCGTCACACTGCCCTCTTCCACAACCTCCTGGTTCTTCAGCTTCTGCTTGAAAGTCACCGGGACGGCTGCAGAGCCAGAGACATCACAAAATATAGAATCAGTTGGGGCAAGTATCAAAGTATGTATACTTCAAGTCGTCACTATTAGTACTAGTAATTGTAACATCGATATATATCGTAGGTTTCTGCCACAGATCCCACCAACCCAATCTGTCCCGTCCCCTCGATTCACATTTTCACAATAGAGACGATAACCTCTTTAACATGTCATTCAAATGGTGCTGCTCACCAGTGACGATGATGGTGGCTGTAGTTTTCACGTCATCACACACGCAGCTATAGACGCCGCTGTCCTCTGGCTGGCTTTTCCTGATGAAGAGCTCCAGGGAGGCGTCGCTCCGCTTCATCTGGCATCGCTCTCCATCGACCAACGCGTCGTCTCCCTTCTTCCACCGCACGGGGACCCCGGGTTTAGAGAGCTCGCAGTGGAGTGTCACCCCGTTGCCCTCCTCCACCTGGATATTCTTTAGACCTCGGGTGAATGTGATGGGCCGTTCTAGAGAGAAATGTCAAAACGGATGAAAGTCATAATCTGCGACATTTTCATATGAATAAATGTCAGTCTTGCTAATCTCCGTCGCTGACTGATAGTGATTCGAACTATGCCCAGTTCATGAAAGATTTCACATTTGCCGCTCAGTGTCGGGTAAATCTTTCCCTTGAAAAATCCTCTGGGGACAGGAAGTGATGTGTTTTACATTTCTGAAGTAGCAACAGCGACTTGTTTGGAATGAATAGAAGAAGAACTGGGTAGTTGGCGTGAACAGACCTAACAGTCATAATAACTACACGTACACAACATTCTGTCTTGATAGTTTTGCATTTTGTTCAGTCTTGACTCCATATTGATGTGTAGTTTTGTTAAGTATGCTTGATTTTACTTTGCTATATACCTTGTATTCCTGATTTCTATGTAAAGCATCTTTCAGTATCATGAAAAGTACTATTTAACCTATTGTGTATATATATGTATAGTACTCACCATTCACCATGACATTAGCTGTTGTCTTTTGCTCTCCACAAATACAAGTATAATCTCCAATGTCCTCCAGACTGACGTCCATGATCTTCATCTCCATCTGCAGGTCTTTCTTCCTCATCTGGTACTTGTCTCCGTTCCTCAGCAGCTCCGCTCCTCTCCTCCACTCCACCGAGGGGGCAGGTTTGTTCAGCTCACAGCGCAGAAACGCACTGTTGCCCTCTGTCACCTCCTGGTTGACCAGCGGCAGCTTGAAACTGGGGGGTGAACCTGTGGAGACCCAAGAACCAGAGACAAATGGTCCATGGAAGTTACATTGTAGCAATGGTATGAGTAACATGGCAGGTATGCGCACATCCTTTTTTGACTTTAAATTGAACAGCGGATTGCCACAATGGTCTATGATAATCCCACGGTGAGTTAAATATTGTATGCCACGGGCACCCCAAATTATTTTACAATTCTTTTAATATTTGAATTGTATTACATTTTTAAATTTTACATTTAACAGTCTTGGATCAACTATGCAAGTCCCCACTATAATATCCAAATAAGGAATTCACCCCCCCCTGAAGAATGATCAAGTTATATTATAATTTATGATAAGGGAGGACGGCAGCCTTTCACTTAGCAGGCTATGGTGGAAGTGGCATGTCAGGTGGGGTACATGTGTAACAGAGTCCATTTCTAAGTTGCAAAACAAAACATTATATTGCCTATAAATTATTCTTCACAATATGGCTTTATAATTGCAAGCCATTGCCTAAACATCCAACATGTTGATATTCTTTATGCATTAGATATAAATCTTTTCACGCAGCACGTGAGAAGTAATGTACGGTACACAAAAAGTACTGTGACATTTAGCATTTAGAAACTATACATATAGATATATAGATATGAAATATGTTCGAATCAAATATCTCTGGGGGAATTTCTTGTCTTACCCTTGACGGTGAGCTCAGCAGTTGATTGGCTGTCCTTAGTCTTACAGGTGTATTTGCCCGCATCGCCCTCCTCTACATTGTTGATGATCAGTTTAGTGAGACGTCCCTCCTGCTTCATCTCATATTTGTCTCCAGGCTTGAGGATGACTCTGCCTCTCCTCCAGTCCACTGGAGCTCCGGGCTTGGAGAGCTCACAGCAGAAAACTCCACCGTCCCCTTCCTTCACCACCAGACGCTGGATCTCTCGCTTGAATGTAACGGGATGTGCTGTAGTGGGAGTAAAATAAATACATGTATTTATTTAATTATTCACTTCATCCTATTATAATATTTCACTATTACATAATCATTGGCTTCTTTAGTTCTGGTTTGTAACTTGTTTTAAACTCTCCACCAACCAGTATAAAAGCAGCCAGAATATATACTAAGCTGGTCACCTGCTCAACCAACATTTATGGAGTATGACCATCATAACCAGCTTGGCAAATTGTCTCAGATGTTTGAAGGTCTGTAACGTAGATATGGCCAACACAGATTAAATTCCTCCTTGTGAACATGGACTGACGTGTTCCCATCAATCTGTGCACTCTGTCAAACTCACGTTTCACTTTGACTTCAGCGGTGGTCTTCTCTTCTCCTGTGACACAGCTGTACTTCCCTGCATCTCCTGGCTGGACGTTGAGAATGGTCATCTCAGCTGTCTTTCCTTCTAGCTTCATCTGATACTTCCCTCGAGATACCTCCTCGGACAGAACTCCGCCCTCCCTCCGCCACTCCACCGGGACGCCCTTCTTTGACAGCTCACAGTGTAAGGTCAAGCTACTCCCTTCTTGGGCCTCCTGGCTCTTCAGGCTCACTTTGAACGTGGCAGGAGCCGCTGATTAACCAAACGCAGATATATGCGCACAGAGCAGAACACAGGCGAAAAGATTGAGAAAGAAAAAGGCAAAACTGACAACTAAATATAGAAACGAATACATTGTGATAGCTATGAGTTCCAATCAGTGTTAGAGACCAAGCAAACTCCCAAAGAAAAATCATGAGCTCCTACAAAGCTTAACATGTATGTATGTTACATAGGTCACGAAACAAGAGAGCATAGAATGCAGTTGATTTCAGCGTCATCAGTTCCTCAGTCATTCTGTTCTTCGTGCCAGACACAACCCATTGAACCTACCAATCACTTTGACTGTGGCCTTGGTCCTCTGTTCTCTACAAACGCAGGTGTAGACGCCGCTGTCCTCTGGGAGGGCGTCCCTGATGGTCAGCTCCAGCGCCGAGTCCCTCTGCTTGATCTGGTACTTCTCGCCGTTCTCCAGCAGATCTCCTCCGAGCCTCCACTCCACGGGGACGCCGGGTTTAGAGATCTCGCAATGCAGTGTGACGTTGTTTCTTTCCTCGATCTGAAGGTTCTTCAGCTTTTGCTTGAAGGTGATGGGAAGAGCTAAAAGGCAATGGAGCTGTTCATCAGATTTGCTCAATCGAAATTCAATCAAAAGCATTTTGGAAAAGGTCTAGACGCAGTATTTGCTTTCAAACAGTTAGGTAACGAGAAATAATGAAATCCTTCATCGAAATTCTCCAACTCAAGAATTTAATGGCAGCTAATAGCCTATTTTTTTTCTTCTCTCTTTCACGGTGTATATTATTGTACTATTTTACTTTCTGATTGTGTCCTTTGCTGACATAAAGACATGAAGAATAAATAAACTCCTACCATTCACAGTCAGAGTTGCAGTGGTCTCGATGTTTCCACAAATGCATGTGTAGATATCACTGTCCTCAGGCGTCACATCAAAGATCTTCAGTTCAATTAGCACGTCTCTCTGCCGCATCAGATACTTCTCTCCGTTCCGGATGAGTTCATCCCCACTCTTCCTCCACTCTACAGCGTGAGCAGCTTTGGACAGCTCACAACGTAAAGTGGCACTGTTGCCCTCCTCGATTAGCAAGTTCCTCAGCTTCTGCTTGAAGGTGACGGGGAGAGCTGAGGAATCATGGGAGACGGTGGGCTGATACGTATTATACTGGCGTTACAGTACTGTACACTTGTCTCTTTCTATTATACTCAAAACGCAAATTGTATTGTACGCAAAAAATAATATGTGTCTGGTAAAATAGTGAACGTAGTAGGTGGTGAATTTTGGAATCCATCAGCCACTGTGGCTGGTGAATGCAAAAGTGAGTCTCCTGCCTTGTTTCCAATCAAAGAAATGTTCTGCCTTGTTTCCAATCAAAGAAATGTAGTATTTCCTACCAGTGATTTTGACAGTGGCAGATGTCTTCTGATCGGCACACACACAGCTGTAGACGCCACTGTCCTCGGGCACAGGCTTCCAGATAAGGAGCTCCAGGGTGGTCTCTCTTTTCCTTATCTGGTACTTAACCCTGTTCTTCAATGGCTCATCTCCCTTCCTCCATTCTACCCGTATTCCAGGTTTAGACAGCTCACAGCGCAAAGTCACATTGTTGCCCTCCTCTGCCTGCGTGTTCTTCAACTGTTGTCTGAATGTAATAGGTATAGCTGGGGAGTAAGATGTGATCATTTATTAACAAATGCAGATAAGAAAAACTGTGGAAATGGTAAAGCAGACCTGGGTACAGTATTACTTGGCATTGTAAACTGTTTGGAGTACCAGGCGGATTGTAGTTGACTGCATCAGGACCAGTGTAAGTTACCAGTCACATTATCATGCCGAGTTGACTTTCAAATACTTTCCTGTCAAAATGTTCCAGCCCTCAATGTAAGCCACCCATTTGGTACTCCAAGCAGATTGAAATAAATATTAGCAAATACTACTTGACCCAGGTCTATGATCAAATTAAGTACAGTAGAATGTGCACAGGGGCCATTTCACGAGTAGGAAAAGTAAAGCGATCGACACGGATTTTACCGTGGACTCTGAGGCTCGCTGTAGTGCGGTGGTCTCGGCACTGGCAGGTGTAGTCCCCTGAGTCCTCGGACTTCAGGGCTGCGATGGTTAAAGAGATGGCTGTCTTCCTCTGTTTCATCACATACTTGTCTCCGGGCCTGAGGCTCTCCAGACCTCTCCTCCAGTGGAATACGACCCCGGGCAGAGAGTATTCACAGGTCAGGGTCACAGTCTCCCCCTCTTTGGCCTCCACAGTCTTTAGAGGCTGGGTGAACTCTGCTGGGATGGCTGGAAGAGGAGGAACAGGGAGAGGAACGTATTCCCCAACAACAGAAGTATACCATTTTGGGGGGTTTTCACCAATAACAAGCAGGCAAGTTTTTATTTATTTAAATTAGTCACCTTCATAAGATGGTGTGAGCAATAACATTCCACTAATATTAGACCAGTCATTTCCCATCCTTACCTTTGACAGTTACAACAGCCCTGGTGGTAACAGATCCGGCACTGCACTCGTACACCCCGGCATCGCTGTTGCCGACCTCCCGGATGGTCAGCCTCGCCTCACAGCCGGAGCGACTGGCAAAATACTTGGAGGAGTTCCACATCAGGCAGCCATCTTTGTACCACAGGATGTGACATGGCTTGGAGGTCACACAGGACAACACCAACCCACCTCCCTCAATGGCCTCACAGTCCTCCAGTGCTTTGATAATAGTGGGACGTCTCTCTGGTAACGTGAAGAGATGAAGCCAAATCACGTATAATCACATATAATGATATGATGTAGATGACTGGTATAGCTAAACAAATGACAGGACACATATTAATGCTGTATATGATCTATAAGAAGCCGAACTACTGTCTGCAAATAACCGTGATACTGATCTTACAAAGCCTCACCTCTAACCAGCAGCGAGGCATAGGATCTCTTATCCCCCGCCTCAAACGAGATAGTGCCGGTGTCTTTGCGGGCCAGCTGCCTGAAAGTGAGAGTGTGGTGGCCTCCTGGGACCATCTGGATCTCATTCAGCTCATTGGTGTAGAGCAGAGTCTCGTCCAGGTACCACTTGACGCTGGTATAGTCGCTGGGACAGATCCGACACCTGAACATGACCGTGTCGCCCTCCAGACACTCGACGTCCTCTAGCTCATCCAGGATCAGCACCTTCTGGCCTGAGAGGCACATGAAAGAGATGGAAAAGTCAATGGTCCCATAAAACTCCTGTAGTTTACTTAACCAGCGTCAACTAATATGCACTAATAGCGTGAACTAGAAGTGATTGGTGGAGCATTAAAACGACAATATATATAACATTATATACTATTTCGAATAGTCACGCATGCTTTAGTTCTTTATTGTATTGAGCAGCAGCCTCGGCACGCTTTAAAATAGACAATAATTATGAGACAGTATCATTACACATCATTATAGGTTATAGCAGGCAAATAACCTTCTAGCCGTTATAAGCGCAGTAGGATTAGACCGGTATATTGGTTTGATATCAGTTTGCCAATATATTGAGCTGATATTGGCCTTCTGTTAAGCATCAGATATCAGCCAGTCTTTTCCTTCCTGTCAAGAATACAATTATAGGAATCCTTGTATTTTTTTGTTGCATGAAAACAGTCACATTTAAAGATACCACCAGCACCCTCAATACAAACATATCGGTATCCACATCGGCCAAACGCTACACCGCAGTGTCACAGCGCTCAATGCTTCGTGCACCATGGCCTCACCCTGTACAGTCAGAAGTGCCCGGCTCTGCATGGTGCCGACGTCACACGTGTAGACATCCGTGTCCGATTTCTCCAGGCCGGCGACGGTCAGCGACAGCGCCACACCCTTTTGCCTCATGACATACTTCCTACCAGACCTCAGCTCCGCCATGCCCTTCAGCCAGGTCACCCGCTTGGCTGGCCGCCTTGTCTCACACTCCAAGATCACTTTACCCTTTTCCTCTGCTCGCGTGTCCCGTAACTCCCTCGCAAATGTGTGCTGGAGCTCTGCGAGGGATGATAAAGGGGAAGAAAATACAGTCAAACTTCACCGATCCGCACTGTATACATGGCATATTGCACAGTGTATCCCACTGTAAACTCTACGGCAGCACTGATTTGAACAATGTACCATCACACAAGACTACAGCATAGGACACTGTATTGCATTGTTGACCGCTATGAGCATCAAGGTAGAATATCGAATACAAGACACAGCATAGCTAATCGGCCGCTCGCAGTCGCCTACCTCGGATCTCCAGCTTGGCACGGGTGGCAACGCCATCGGCCTCGCAGCAATACTCCCCGGAGTCTCTGACGGTGGTATTCTTGATTACCAACCGCACCAGGTTCTTCTCCACACGTATCTCGTACTTGGGGCTCTGCCTGATCAGGTGGCCATTCTTCAGCCAACGGATGGTGGCGTCCGGTTTGGTGATCTCACAGCTCAGCTCCGCATCCTCTCCCGGCACCACCTTGACATTCACAAGGTCCCTGAAGACGTGCATCGGCTTCTCTAGAGGGGGGAAACGCGCATTGACATTATTTTCATTGATTAACATGCCCACCAATGCTAAAACTGCAGGCACTCGTCAATCAATCAATCACGTTTTTATTTGTCTACCAAATGTTACATTACATAATGAACAGACAGATATAGACACAGACATCCCCACAAACCAACACATAGGTACAACAGTGATCTGATCGTCTTGTGAATTGGCAACTACGTCTTTGGTCTAAGTGAGGCAGCTATTCACCTTTAACGAAGAGCATTGTCCTACAGCTTAGGTCTTTGATCGTGAAGACCACGTCTCCAGCGTCGGACAGGGTGGCATCTCTGATGGTCATCTTGTACCTGAGGCCATTGGTGAGGACCTGGACACGGCTGTTGGTGACCACCAGCTGGCCATTGATGGTCCAGGACGGCCCGTCAGTGAGGTAATGAGAGAGGAGACACTCAAAAGAGCAGCATTCGCCCTCCAGGACGGAGGCTGTCTTCATACGTTGGGCTATGGTGATGTGCAAGTCTGTCGATTGATAAATCATTAAATACAACTTCTTAGCAGTACATACGTCACATTGTAGAAGGATGTAAAAGCCTTATCTCATTGTTAACCCGGGACTTAAGTCGTCATTTCCCAGTTTGTGCTATCAATGATTTGTTGTCCATTTTTTCAAATGGTGTATAGCTCCATTTTGAACAAAACCTTTCGATGTTTTTTCTTGGTTTAGAACGCCAATACCTATTTGTCCTAATACCCACCATGTACGGTAACTTTAGCCTTGGTCTGACTGGTGCCCAGGTCACAGGTGTACAGTCCAGCATCATCCTTGCTCAGACAATGGATGACCAGGGCCATGGACTTCCCGGAGTGGAGCAGCTCATGTTGGTCACTTTGGGTCAGGACCATACCATCCTTCCTCCAAACGGGGGTCACTGTCTCCTTGGAAGCTTCACACTGCAGACAGACTTCCCCTTGTTCTTCTCCCGCCACGTCTTCCAGAGACCTGAGGAACACTGCTGGGCGCTCTGGAGGCACAGTGTAACACAGTGTAACACAGTGTAACACAGTGGAACACAATGTAACACAATGTAACACAGTAGTTTCAGAAATGCTCTTCATGTTTTCTGAAAGGCAACTTCATTATCAGAACTATTCCAAAGCATCCACCTCAGGATCAACCTCTTCCATAACACGGTCATGCCCTAGTCATTTTAACATAGCTGACCTTTGACCTTCAGGGTGGCCGTCTCGGTGACAAGGCCCGCTTTGAAGGTGACCCTGCTCTCCTGGGGGCGGAGATTCTTGATGGTGAGGCTGTGCATGGTGCCCATGTGCTGGATCCTGTTGATGGCGTTGGAGTAGAGGCGGCCGTCGTTAAGGAGCCACTCCACGTTGGCTACCACATAGTTCAGCTCACATGAGAACGTGGCGTTGCCGTCCTCCTCAATGTCCACTGGTTCAAGGTGTTTGACTAACATAAGCCGTCGCACTACAACACAAAGAGACAGTTAATTATGCCAATGTTGAACGTGATCATCAGCTGACGCAACATAGAGATATACACAAATCTGAAAATACTGAATATCCGAATTCCACTTTGAGCTTTGTGTTTATACAGCAAGTATGAGTACGCCTCACCTTCGACCTTAACCTGTGCCGTGCTCTGTGACCCTCCGGCCATGCAGCGGTACTGCCCTCCGTCCATCGCTGTCAGGCCATGGACGGTCAGTTCGGCTCGCTTCCCCTCTCTCTTCATGCTGTACTTGTTCGAGTTCTTCAGAGCCGTACGGCCTTTAAACCAACGCACCGCCCTGGGAGAGGGGGCAAACTCACAGCTCAGAGTCACAGAGCCGTTCTCCTTGGCCTCCACGTCGTCCAAGTGGTGGACAACCTGAAGAGGGCGCTCTAGAGGGGGCGGATACAAAGCTGGCTTCATGAGACAATACTAAAAAGTTCAACATTCACTCACTCTACTAGCTTAATCCTTTTTTGGGGGTTGCAGGAAGACACCCTGGACAAGTTGCCAGTCCATCACGGGGCTAACACAGAAAGACACTCACATTCACACCTTAATTTAGAGCAATTTAGAGCCTTCAGTCCACCTGAATTGGGAGGAAACCAGAGCACTCGGAAGAAACCCATACAAACTCAGGGAGAACATGCAAATTACACACAGAGAAAGACAGAACTCGAGCCCAGGTCCTTCTTGCTGTGAGATGATTAAAGTGCTGTTCTCAAAAGAACACCGAGATACTGGTTCAAATGCGTACATCCAATACAACTACATGATACAAATTGCAAGGTTTAAAGAGGGAATCCCACCTAAATAAACTTTTACATTCTTAAATACTAAAAGAATGTTTTTTCCCCCATTTTCCCAGCAAAGCACATTTTTTCAGTTGCTTCATGAGTTCACAAGATTGAGAAAAATACAATCCTATGACATCATCAAATCGCAGTGCCTGTTGTTCACGCCGAAATTTACTTTTACATTGTTATTCCACAAAAAACAGACATTTCCCCAGAAAACCTCCCTTTTCCAGCTGTTTAATGACTTACGGGTTCACAAGATTATTAAAAATGCGACTCTATGACATCATCAAATTGCATCACCCGTAGTTGCCCTGTAACATTCAAAGGAGGACTGGCACCTCACCCTTGACAGTAAGCTGAGCAGTGGAGCGGCTCTTGCCGGCGATGAAGAGCACGGGGCCGGACATGGAGCTGTCTGTGGCGGTGAGGCCGAGGCTGTGGACGGTGCCCTGCCTGTCGACCGTCACCACGGGGCTGGCCTCCAGGAGCTCCCCGCTCAGCGTCCACCTTGGGGGCCTCCCCGACTTCAGGTTGGTCTCCACCTGGAACAGAGCCGGCTCTGGCTCCATCACCTCCACCGAGTTCATCCCCCGCACTATGCTGATAGCCTGCTCTGCATGCACAGCCAGAACGCACGTTACTACCACTACTGAGTCATAACATTCGATCAAAAGAGGACCGCTTGCATGATTTGATGTATATTGTGCATGTTAGTGAGCGATTTTGGGCCTTACGAGTATCTTTCCTCATCTTATTATTATCCATGATGGTGTAAGGCTTCTCCGTGACACTGTGGTTACATTAAAATCTAAAGTGCGTGATGAAAACAATAGATTTGACATAGTGATTGGTGGAATTCCTATGAGAGTGAGCATCTCACCCTCCACCAGAAGCTGACAAGAGGTTGCGTCGTCCCCCGCATCGCAGGTGTAGGTGTCCTCGTCTGAGGAGCGAACGTCATCGATGGTCAGCTGCCTGTAGACATCCTGGCTGATTAGTTGGTACTTCTTACTGGGTAGGAGCTCCTTCCTGTTCTTGTACCACCTGACCTGAGCGCTGGGCCGCGACACCTGGCACTCCAGCAGACCTCGGTGGCGATACATGGCTATCTTGACCCTCAGAGGACGCACTATTTGGACTGGTAGCTCTGACGGAGGAAGGAGCAGGCTTACAGGCAATGATACACACGGGAACTGTCACGGCATCGCTGATGGCCGACGGTGGCCAAGAGGTTGCCTCAAGCACTTATAACATGGAAAACATTTCAACTGATTTTGGGATCCTGTGCCTCACATAGATGCTCGGACCGTTGCCCACCCACAGTACATTGTACAAGCATATTTTGTGAGACGTGACACCGCTTTGTTAACGACGGATGCGAGTTAAAGGAAGTCTGCTGGCTCACCTTTCACTGTGAGAGTCGCATAGGATGAGACCCGCTCTGCAGTGAACCTGATCTCTCCAGCGTGCTCCGGCCTGACTGACTCGAAGCAGAGGGTGTGAGTTTGACCTGCAATCAAGATCAAAGCCAAACGTTTTTTACCTCCATCTATCCAGGGTATGATTTTAAGGGTATCTATTTTTCAGCCTGCGTCACATTCTATACATACAAGCCATAAGTGGAGCAATGGATATTGAAATATATTCCTCAGGCGCACCTCGACCGTTGGAGAGGACGAGTGTACTAAGAACGTGACGACTCCCCAAAGTTGGAGGGAACACCATGAAGCCAAGCCATTAACAACATTATAACACCAATAAAAAAAGAAAAATGACACCAAACCAGATTCATTATATTGATATTACAGACTAAAGCCCACGATGTGGGTGCATACGTACCCTGGTGTCTGATCTTGATGTTGCCCCCAGGTCGGATCCTGCTGTCGTCTCTGTACCAACGGCCATCCAAATCCACCTGGTTGACCTCACACAGGAAGTCCGCGGTCTGACGCTCCGTCGTGTCAACATCCTCCAGCTCCGTCACGATGTGGATGTCTCTGGCTGGCAGAGGATGGCAAGTGAACACACGGGAAAAAGAGGCCAAACTACGGAGCGTGGACTCGATCAAAAGCAACCAAACAGAACTTTGTGAAGTTATTCCTACAGGACTTTGTACTTAGTTATACTGTTCTGCTCATTCTAACATTCAAGTGGGGTCTTGGTCTTGAGAATGGTCTTGACTCCAGATTTTCAATGGTCCTGGACTTGTTGGTCTTGGACTTTACGACTCTCGGACTAGGACGATTTTGGACTCTAGGACACCGGACTATTTTGACTCTGTTTTGTCTTGGTTTCAGCCACTACTGGGTGGTGATTTATTTAGTTTTTCTATATTGAACAGTTTATTATGCAAAATAGACACGTTAATTTAAAAAGTAACAATAGCCGTACTACAGTTCTTAATCCAGTGTATTAGTATGATTGAAATGCAGTCACATGGTGTTTATTTTATCCGGTCAATGAAACGTCGTGGTCTCCCTTCACTCTGGTCTTGGTCTTTGGACTCAGACTCAACTACTGTGGTCTTGACTGCAGCCCTGTCTGCAGTACCAGCTTACCCGTGACCATGAGTCTGCCTGAGGTCTGAACGCCGTTGGCCTGAAAAGAGAACAGGCCGGCGTCTCCCAAAGCCACCCTGGTCAGTGTGAGGATGTGTCTCTTCCCGTGGGTGCTGATGCGACAGTTGGGCTTGGACTTGAGTTGAGCCCCGTCCCTGCTCCACGTACCCTCCATGTAGGCCAGGTTGAGGGTCACCTCGAGGGAGCAGCTCTCGCACTCACACGCCTCCATGTCCTCCAAGCCCTTCACCACCTGCAGACGGTTCTCTGATACACGTACACAGCGTCAGACAGTCAAGAGCTTCTCGCTGACACTACAATCGTTACAGCTGTGCGTGTGAAGAGACACTTACTTGCGGCCGCAACTATTCCTCCAGATTTATTGTCTCCCATGGTCGAGCTGGTTGAATGGCCTAACGTGCCCTTGCCGACAACTTCCTCTTCTCTCTTGCTTTCCGCCACGTTACTCTCTAGGGTGACACTTAGGGCTAGAACCATGATATGATACAATATAAATATATCAGGCAACGTCTCTGGCTAACATGATCAACAATGACCTGTCACACCCCTTGTCATTCCTGACCTCAGACTAATCTCACAAGCTTCCACCAATTAAAAACAATGATTTGGCACCTCGTTCATACTTATTAGCATTCAACTGCAGAACGCTTCCCGAATGTCCTTCAGATATTGTGTTTTGTGGTTGAACTGTTGCGGAATTTATGTCATGAATGCGTGAACTGTTGTTTAATTTACGTCATGAATCGGTAACGTATGTACTGTATTTGTTTTGAGCATGGCAAGACAAATTCCTCTAAGGCTAATAATGACATATTCTTACAAACAATCCCTTTCAAAATGGCAACTTGGGCACTTGGAAAGGTTCTGGTCTGTCAAGATAGACACACACGCATCACTCTCATGTGGTTGATCCCAGTTTTGGCATGCCAGTCCTTCTCCGTAACGAAGAGCAGAGTAATCTCTGTCACCTCACTAGGCTGAGCTCAGCACCACCAATATAGACTCAGCTGTGGTGCCACCTCCATCAGGCCCAGAGGAGGAGGGAGCTTCCAAAGCCAAACAACAGAACTGCCAATCACCGAACTGACTGATGTGACATTTGAGAGTATTAAACACTTTTGAGAGGTTGGCTCCTCCCGCTTCCATCAGGGACATTTTCCTAAGTGCTTCAAAAGGGGGAGGGACATCCTAGATCATTACCTCACCACCTTATTTGTGATTTCATCATGCGTCATACAGCACCACTGCATTTGCAAACCATTATCCAGATTAGCGCCAGAGGAACGACGTGATATATGATGCATGTCCAATAAGATAATTCCCCAGGATTAAGAAGGAAAGCTAATCAACGAGTGAAACACACACATATCAAGACCTTTCACTTCCATACCAAAGTAGATGTCTTGCTAAAAATAAAATCCAAATAATTAATGTTCCATAAGCACCATGTTCCATAGTTAGTCCTGTCCCACCAGTTTCACTAAGGTATGCAAACAATCATAAGAAATAGTGATTAAAGACACTACCAACACACCAACATAATAGAGGAACATACTAGACCACCTGCAGTGATGTACCCACCTTGAACTTGGACAGCTATATTCTAGGAAACATATCTCCTTGCCATGCCCTCTTTCACCTGGACAAGAAGCAGGACAAAACATCCACCATTGCAACAGATCTGTCCGAGCCTTGTCTTGTTTCTCACAAATCCTTTAAGAACAACAACAACAGTTTGTCCAGAGGAGAGCATGCCCAGGTTCGCAGGCTGTGTCCCGGTCCCCGACCGACGCAGGCAGCCTATAGCTTTCTCTTTTTTTCCCTGCTTTGATGAAGCCTAGTGCTGAACAGCTGACATATCTCTCCCTACACACTAGCCTCCAAAATAGCCTTCTGTCATTATTAGGGCCAAGATAGCCTTGGCTTTAATGGTGTGAGGCAACTCGTGTCCAGCATCAATGGAACTATCACCAACGGCACAATTGTACGTACTAGTCTAAACACGTTTTGATGATTTTTCCGATTTGTATGAATGAGTTAGGGACAGGCTTAGTGCAAAGTGCACATCGGAGGTATTTTTCTCATGTTTGTCGAGAATGCCTCGATCAATGAAAGTTCCCTTTATTGCAGGACCCAGGTGCAAAAGGTTCAAGGTGACGATGTAGCCGAGTGTGTTAAATAATGAACGCAAATTATTGAACACACTCATCTGCGACTGAAGGTGTTGTGATGGATTCACCGCAGTTCTTTGACCCACAATTATCTCAAAGACCGTTTTTGATTTGACTACCAGGTTAATCCCATTGAGATCAAAGATCTCTTTCACCAAGTGGACCAAGACAACAGCAGCACATTCTGCACACTAAAGCTGACTGATGTGGTTTAATCGTGCGCCGTTTGCAGTGCTGACCCATATGTGTCCGTCTCCTAAGCCTCAGGCTACAGATCAAACCCCATGGACCTCCATAGGGTCATACCAAGTGATGTTAAGCTCCATTTCACTGGGCCGTCACCTGTGAGTCCACACGTGAAAACACGCAGCATACACAGGAACTGGATAACGCTCCTTCTACTCCAAGACACCCTGGGCGAAGGTGTTCAGGTAGCATTGGAAGTTTGACAATTTATTCAGGTCTGAAGTTGTGGAGGTTCCCTTGCCCAGACAGCCAATCAGGACAAAGCCAGCTCACCCCGGCATTGTTTCCCCCTCCCGTTTGACAGACGGGTCCATGTGCCACTGAGTCCCGCTAAGTCCAGTGAAACTCGATCGACAAGATAATCTCTGTGTCGTCCTGCCGTTGCAGAAAAACAACCCATCATCACCGAGAGGGGATCGGTGGTCTACAGTAGCAACACGGTCTCACTTTTCAGATCGCTATCACCTCATTTCTTACAAAGCCTTTAACCGTTTTCTGTGGGATGTGGGTGGGAAGCGATAGACAATCAATTTAGATATACCTGAACACCTTTGGTCATGTATACCCAACAGAACTTTGAGCATTTTATTCTATCATATTTTTAGTGTTTTTTTCTAATGATCATTTCTAAACAGGATGTTCCATCTCCTGGGGCCTAAATCAGATAAGAGAAAGGAAGAAAAGCCCCAAATCGTGTCCCTGGATCACCAAGATGATCAGCAGATCAACCTGAGGTGGGACGTTACGCGTGTAGCGTCCTGTTGATGGTGCGAGGAGGCTAGAAATAGAGTCGTGCCAAAGGAACCGGGGCGATGTGAAGATCCGTTGAGTGTATGTAGAACGCGACAAAACAGCTGAACACTCCGCCTAAGCCTCCGGGTCCTTGTTTGGAAACACTGTCCCTGTGTCTCACATTTCCTGTGGTCCAGGCCCTCCACACCTGACAGCGGTCTTAACAAGGGAATCTGGGTCTGTTCAAAACGTGAGTATGAGCCCTAAGGATATAACGCAGGATAGGTAGGATAACATGCAGCCTGATCAGGGTTTTGTACTTAAAACAGTAGATTGAGTAAGTAAAACAAGCTACTACTTCGTTTATATGTCAATAACATCATCACCGCACCCCCAGCTTCATACCCAAGCAGCCATAGCCCTATAGTGGAATAAGATTAGATGCCCTTGACTGAAGCAGATGGAACAGCCAGTCTTGGCACGTCTAATTACGGTGTGGCCTCGGGTCAGACAACTGTACCCATAAGAGTCGGCTGCCTACCAGAGCTGGGCCACTGAATTTCTTTCAATTGATATTCAGACTGTTTGGCCGGCTGTGTATGGGTGTCTATGATGGGTTACTTTATCGGGGTAAGATACTCCAGCAAGGATCAGTGGTCCAGTAGATCAACCCTAAACATAGACACGGTATGTAGTACATAAGTATGACGTGGTTCAAAGCACCACAACCCCAAGTTACGACTTGAAAACTAAACCAGAGAGATTAGTTTAGTGGGAAAAACAATTGTCATTCCTTGGACAAAATGATAATAATGTCCTGTTGAGAAGAACTCTTTAAATATATACGATGGTCGCGAGACAGGGCTTAGCACTGTCCCTTATAGACTGTCTGTCCCCAGTCCAATTTGGAGCGAGAGCCGAGGCATTACATCTCCTCCAATGGAATGTCAGTTACAGGACCAGGATGCTTTCGTCAGCATATCTTCCACCATCACAACACTAGTGGTAGCTTGTCACTCTGATTGCATCCTCCATTAAGGACGCCCCTGCTCCAGCAGCTAATTGGGAACCGCTATTCGGTAGCAGCAAATCACACAGAATGAGGAAGAAGATGACCATTTTTGCAAATGGATTTGTATTTTTTTTATTTGTAGGGAATAAATATAGTAGCATTCGCCTCACCTGAAGCCACTTTAACGTAAAAAACGTCCATCTGAATGTTCATTCAGGTAAAAATATGATGACAAACTTATTTCTTCCCTTTCTTCTTTTCGTCCTCGCCCGGTGCCTCTTCGTCCTTTCCTGCGGCGGCCTTAGCCCGCAGCTTTCCAAGGGGAGTCTTTGCATACCAGTGCTGGTGACAAGCAAGAACAAAAGACTAAATCAACGATAAAAGCAACCAAAAAAAGTTTTATCCATTCGCATTCATCAAAATCAATTAACATTAAAACCGTTACCAACATGAAGATATAACAAATATGACATATTCACTGTACTTTAAGGGCCTCTTCCTCATTCTGAAACACAGGGTTGATCTTGGCCAGTGGGGCAACAAACTCAGCAGCAGTCAGTGGTCTCTTTGCCTGCTGCTGGATGCGGCGCCTGGTCAGAACCCCCTGGATCACCTGGACCATTTGACCCGGGGTGTAGCCGTCCGAAATCTTGGCCAAGGAGCTGAGGTCCAAGGCTCTGGTCACCTCACCTCCGTTCCTTTCGATCAGTCGCTTCCACATAACTTAGGACAAACAGAGTCAAAGGTCATTTGTCACACATAATAGAATCGTCATTCATGATTTGTCGATGTGAGAACAAAATGTGTCCATTCTTACTGTATCTTGAGCTGTAGTCGGGTCTCGGGATGAGGATGATCTTGCTGTACAGCTTACACAGAGACTTGATGTCGGCACTTAGCGGGTCCTCAGTTGTTCCCACTATTAGAACACGATCCTCCCCTTTGATCAACTTGATAATCTTGGGCAAGTCTTTCTTCAAGCGTTTGGGATCTAACTGGGTACACACGTCAAAATGTTTTCAATGATCAGTTCTACTCTGATAACTGTCAAATTGCCTCTCAGTCTTTATCCTACCTCTTTTTCTTCCTTGGGAACTTTCTTGTAGAACATTTTCTCTGCATTTCCAATCCATATCACTGATGGTTGCATCAATCTCGCAACCTGTACAGAGATGATTTAGAAAGGACTGGGTTTTTACTTTCCGAAGGTGGCCCGAAACATCTGCTGCTTTTTACTGCTGCCATTATAAACTTGCTATAGGCAAAATGGCAATGGGTTGTTTTTGTCTAGATGCCAGTGTGTTACCTTAAAGACAATATGAAGCATCATGGCGAGGCCAGTCTTGTCTGGGTACTTTCCTGCCGTATTCAGAGGAGACAGATCAAACAGGCTGGCACCCGTCTCCTGGCAGATGGTATGGACCAACATCTTCTTACCCACGCCTGCCGGCCCTGCCAGCAGGATGGCCTTGATCAGGGGAGCCTTCTCGTGGACCACCTGGGAGCCTGCAAACAATACACATCTCGCGATCAACAACGTTGCTTATGGTGCTCTGTATTGGAACACAGGGAAATGGCAAATCGACTCAAATCAATCAGCATGACCATGAATTCCAATAACCGTAGATCGTTTTTATAGTGTTTTGTTGGTATTTCTGCTTTATCATATAGCATGCAGAGGAGAACAACAGGGAATGAGAAAGAGGAATGTTGTGAAGGAAAGCTCGCGAGCTGGATTCAAACCCGTGGCAATGCGAGCACAGAGCATATGCCACCATTAGGTCCCAGTAGGAAGTGACCAGCCCTCATACCTAAAGGCAAAACCGCATACAGAGATAAGACCTGCCGCACATCAGACAACGACGGCATGGGCTCAATGTCATTTAGCCTCAGCGTGGTCCCAAGGTAGCTATAGTCACCTAGGAACAGGGGGAAACAAGTATGAGACCAGTGGTTAATAATAATCACTGTAAAAGATTTTGGGGGGAAACTGCAGGAAAGGATTTTAAAATCTATATCCTGATCTGAAGAGATTGTTGCAGCCACGTGAACTTGGTCATTCGTAGTGTTTTGGACACCAGAAGAGGGCAGTACTACACAGCACTTGATGGTAACAGTACTATACAGCACTTGATGGTAACAGTACTACACAGCACTTCTACACTGCATCTTCACAATCAATTGCAATAGTTTTCATAGTGCTGACGATCAGATCAAAAGATCACACATGATTATGAACATAAGAAAAACAAGTTGTGAAAGACGGCACACCAATCTGCACAAGCACACATACAGTATCTTACCCAAGTAATCCTGCAGCTTAACATCATTTGCCTGTTTCAACAAGCCCTGTTCCACCAGCTCCTGACACAGAGACTCAAGAGTCCTAGATGTGAATAAATGACGTGATCATTGTTTCTCCAGCGTTTGCATTTGACTAATTCCATGGATTGCATTACATCTCGACGCTGCGCTTAAAGTAACATGCTCCAAAAAGATATGCGCTCCGCCAGTGGAGCTGCCCTGAGGTCAGCCGAGTGACACCTCACCTATCAGCGGTCAGATCTTTGTCCTTTTTCTTGTTCCCGGTCTTAGATCCTTTCTTTTTCTGGGAAGTACAATAAAGATCATGATAAAAAGCTCAAGATCATGTAAAACGTGACCACACATCCCAAGCATTCTAAAAGATACGATTGCGGATGGTTGATGTTTTTCTTTCACGTATGAATACCTTGGCATTTCCACCGGTTTTGCCACCCTTTTCTTTATCCACCGTTAGCTTCCAGTTAGACAGCTCCTCTCTCATTTGCACGTCCACCTGAGACAAGCAGAGCAGACCATTGTCGATCGCTTTTAAACACCGGTGACAGAGACATTGATGATTCAACCCGCAGAGCCAACTTGCATATACCAGGACACTGAACAGTTTTCTCAACCTGGACAGACAAGATATATTTTACCATTTCAATTACAGTATTTGTCCCTGATTCTCCATCAAAGCAATCAAACAAATTGTCACTCTCTAGTTGTCTGATTTAATTCACTAAGCCATTCATTGTCTGTTGTTCTGAATCTGAAATGCTCACAAAACGTTTCTCGTGTTTCTGTGACACGCATCACCTGAACTCGAATCTCTGCCTCGATCGCTTTCCTCTTCTCCTCCTTGATCAGCTCGGTCTCGTGCCTCTGGCTGAAGTTCCCGGACTCGCTGCGGTTCTGCCAAACATCTGACGATGACAAGCGTTCGGTTCACGCTATATCTTGAATAGGCAGCTATTGATGTACATGGAGAGGTGGGGATTACCCAGAAAAACATTGTGCTCGGGTGGCCCGTGTGTGTCTAATGTCGATGTAAATAACAATAACCATGGGATATCTCGGCCTTTTTTTAAATTCAACTTACCTGCAAAGGTTTTGTTTCCCACTTCCAAGTCAGACAGAAAAGCCGACGGTAGCATCTGCAACCCTGCCGCCTCCTCCTCCTCCTATGGTTCAGAGGAACGGTTATACGGTTCACTGAGCGCCCAGCAGTTTATATTTAGCACTTTGTTTTTACACATTGCTAATATTCTGATATCAATCATAAAGCATAATACAATCAAGCACGATTGAATTTAATACAATTGCAAACCCTTACCTCTGCTCCGCCCGCCCCCTTGTCTTTCTTCCCCTTTTCCTTTTCTTTCTTCCCCTTTTCTTTACTTTCTTCCTTCCCTTTTGCCTTGTTGATCTCCTCCTCTTCCTTTGCAGCAATCTCTTCCATTAACTGAGAAAACGAAACAAAACGTCACTCTCCTTCTGCGCACTGCCGTATGGGTTGAATCACACCTTTTCGGCCGAGGGTGTACGGCACCTGTTGAGGGGTTTTCTCGGCAAAGATGAGAGTCGAGCCTCCATCCTCTTCATCTGGGTAGTCTGGAAAAGATCCCGTAGCATCACTATTGAACAAATTCACAAAAGAGGAATACATACCAGTAAGAACACAATTCAATATACAACTGTGTAAATACCCCACTGCTATAACAACAATCATAACAACTCCCTCTGTGCCGTCTCACTGGCATTCGATGAACCACTGACGGATCTGGTCCTTCAAGGTCTCGCTCATGTCAGGCCCCTCGTCATCTCGCAGTTTGTTTGTGACAGCCGCCATGGACCTCTGGTAGTCCTCCTCATACTCCTCCCGTTTAGTCCGCGTGTAGGACTCAGTGGCCAGGGCGGTGGTGGTTGTAGGGCAGAGCTGCTGGTGCTTCGGCTCCACGGCCTGAGAAACACGGGGGCGACAACCAGCATTTC